>RJWT010000078.1:0-98703 GCA_004365215.1 Cuniculus paca
TGAGGCCCAGGCTTCCTACTGCATGACACACTGTGCACAGAGAGCAGTCCTTGTCTCCGCTGCTGCGCGTAGAGCAGGTGTGAAAGGTGAGGCCTTAGGGTTCCCCTTAGGAACCCGAGCTCCAAGCTGGACAGCTTTTTGGCTGGCCTCTCCCCCTCGATATGGCAAAAACACTTGCTAATAAAAATGGACTCCACAATGCACCTTAGTGCTCTGACAAAGGATTCGTTGTCTCAGGTATCCTCAGTCAGCAGATTCCATCCATCAGTCAACAAGTGTTTGTTAAACACCCCTTGGGCTCGCTGGGTTTTGCTAACTCGGTTAGAACAGCAAGCTAGTCACCCGGTAACTGCCCTTGTGGGTGTGTGCACAAAAGTACAAGGCACAGGACTGTAAGTTTTGAAGACTTGGATGATGTTGTTATTGACTAATATCAATTTAAACTGCTAATCAGTAGACATAGCTTTTAGGTTTGAGATGGCTTTGGTGTAGGGAGGAGAACAAGAAGAGAAATTTTGAGTTTGAGATGCCTGCCTGTATGTACTTCTTTTAACCTTTATAATGTCTCTTAGTATAAGCGCTGTTTCAATAATACACAGATGGGAAATGAGCAATAGATGTGAGGATGCTCAGAAAAAAAAAAACCCTTAATGCAGGGAGGAAAAAAAGAAAAGAAAGAAAAATCCTCAGTGTAAGGCTCCTGCGAGCAATCACTGAGTCTCGGCAACCGGAGTTTCAGCTGTGAAGTGCCTGGGGACTACACGGGCACATCATTCATAAAGTCTTAAACACCAGTCGGTCAGCGAAAGGAAATCTTAGACCCTGTCCCGCCGCTGTGCCCGCGGAAGCCCCGATGTAATTAGTGCGCCGTCCCCTTCCTCCGCGGAGAAACCTGAGGCCTGACTCCCGAGGATTAAACTACCCCCTTTTCTTGTAAAAAGCAGAGTTCGTTTTAAGATTGATTTCCTCTTTAAACATCAAGTTGTCTCCTTGTTGACTTTTGGTGCCCCCCCACCCCCCGCCCAACATCCAATTTAATACCTGTTTTCTAAGCAAAAGACCAGCTACGAGGTTAAGGGCCCCGTTGGGGGAAGAGCTTAAGAGAGGAGACCGAGGACGTGGCCCTGCTTTAAGGAATTCTCAGTCCTGGGTGAAAAGAGCATGTCCACGGTCCTGGGCATCCGCGGCAGGCCGGTTGCTGCCGAGGATTTTGGGTACCCTAAGCCCCCTCTAGGGACGGAAAGGAGCAGGCAAGAAAACGCTGCTGGTCTCCCTCCTGAGCAGTTTGCAATCCACAATAGCTAGGGAAAGGAGATACTTACAAACAAGATAAGAATAGTTAAGCACACAGTGTCTTCAGAAGGGTAATTAACATGTGGGTAGGCCCTTTACAAAGGGCTTTCACTGGCACTATCTCAATTAACAGTTCAAACAGAGTTAAAAAGTGGGAGCCTAAATTAGGGCACTGTAGCAAGAGTGTGCGAGGTAAAGCTCCTTCTGGACAAGTTACAAGCCGGATTTAAAAATCTTTTACTCACCGATGGTTTTCAGTGGTTAATTCACTTGAATTTTGAAGCACGGGACAGCTTAGAAGTGTACTCGGTAGGTGAGTGCATTCACCATCTCCTGTTCCCAAATACTTTTTTAAGACTGCAGATGCGTTTAGAGTAGGGTTAGGGACCTAGAAGTCCAGGCAAAGCGTGAAGAGACGTGGACTTCTCAGTTCTGTCTGCCCAGAAGGTATCAGGGGACAGTACGTGTGCCTGTTCTACAGCTAGAAGCGAGGTGCTTCGAACACCCACCATTTATTGATGATTATAAGGAGCCTGCCTGCTAGTCCAGGAAAGAAAGAGAAAGGAAGGGAGGGAGGTAGAGAGAGAGAGAGAGAGAGAGAGAGAGAGAGAGAGAGAGAGAGAGAGAGAAAGTCAACAAGGAAAACCAAAATTCGAAGTATTCTGTTTTCCCATGAGACTATGTGAGTTCTTTTAAACCTGCTGAAAGGCTGGGGAAAAAACTAATATTTTAGGGTCATGTGTTATAAACAAGGGCTTTGCACACATATCCCATGTAATTTGAACCTTAAAAGAACAAGAGAGGCCCACAAGATGAATGTTCTTCCCAGTTGGCATATACAAGCAGAGACACTCACAAGGACTCAGTGACACACTCGTGACCCCGTGGCTAACCCTTGGCAAAGGCACTCCCTCAATTCAGGCCCGTGAGACCCCTAAGCCCTCTAGGTAGGCCACATTATGACTTCAGCTGAACAAACAATGGAGAAAATAAAAATAATTCATTTGCAGAAAGATATCAAAGCTCAAGTTGGATGTGGGAGGTCAATTATTTTTGAAATGTCAGCTGTACCTTATAGTTTATTTTATAACGTGTAAATAAGAAGTGTAATCATGATAATAACTTGCTACATGTATGGCATTTCAGTTTTCTGCTCGTTTTAAAATGCCCCCTTTCTCCTGTTTTGTAAATGAGAACAGAATTTGAGCAAAGTTAAGGGATATGCTAAAAGTCTTATTAGCCAACATTCCTCAAACCTATGGAGACCCAGTATGCTATTTAATGAGACAAATGAAATTATACTGCAGCCTCACGTGGAGTTTTCTCGTAGTGCACGTTGGATACTTGAGTAGAGCCCAACCCAAGCAAGCTTGGGAAGACAGTATTTTTTAACTAAGAGATTGAATTATTCTAAAAATCTGTAAGTGTCTGGCCTCCTAAATGAAAGTTTTGGTTAATCAAACTAAAAGTATTAGTGAAGCACATATTACATAAATGATTTAGTACTTGTCATTTCAATGTTCTGCAAGTTCAGGAAAGGCGAGTTCTGTTTGGGTTGGAGTGATAGAGGAAGGTCTTGGAGAAAAGGCTGCTTCCTGTGAATCAGAATGGATCTACTTGGTCTAGAGAAGTGTTTGTGATATGAAATATACACAACCCAGGCCAAGGGCAAAACTATTCACTACATAAGGAAACAGTTGAACTAATGTATTATTTGGCTTATCTTTTAAAATGTTAATTTTCATGTTTGTTTGATACTGTACAGAATATATTAGTATTGCTATGAAAGCCTGCCATTTATAAATCAGTAGCTATGCTTATGACAATTGTTCCTTCTAAAACTATTTTTGATACTATGTGATCAAAAAGTTTGGAGAAGCCAGTGATTAAAATCTCAGGAAGGAGAGGCAGCATGATGTGGGGGCAAGGGCAGTGAGGAAACATGTCTTTGGGGAATAGAAATGAAATGTTAAGGAAGAGGATGGACATCAGGCTCAATGGAGCAGCTGGAACCAGAATAGGGAAGAGCTGAAGAGCCCTGTCAAGGAGTTTTATCTCATCACCTATAACACAGGTCTAATGCTCTATAAAGATTCATCTAGAATTTCTTACACTGGGTAAGAGGTTGGAACATTTGTAACAAGTGATGCCAGTGGCTAGAAAACTTGTGCAATATTCTGGGAATAGTGTGGGAAGGAGGACGATGAGCATGGAAAGTGTGTGAATGCAAGAGAAAAGGCAAAGTCAAAAGTCATTTTAAAGGGAAAATAAAGACGCTACCAAGAGCCCAGAAAAGCTAGTGACATGACAGTTGCTATCAAGAGAACTGTTGGTGGTAGGTGGCATGAATGAAATGGGAGTTGAGAGAAAAGGGGGTCAAGCAATAGGATTAGGAACAGAGGAACAAGGGAGATGATGAGTTTTGTGGTTAGAGCCTGGTGGTTTTGGTGAGAGACAGGACACCCAAGTGGAGATATCTCAAATATTTGACAATGTGGAGATGACG
This sequence comes from Cuniculus paca, assembly GCA_004365215.1. Taxonomy (NCBI): domain Eukaryota; kingdom Metazoa; phylum Chordata; class Mammalia; order Rodentia; family Cuniculidae; genus Cuniculus; species Cuniculus paca. The sequence goes on from RJWT010000078.1 coordinate 3,800, forward strand.
CACAGTCTAGACACCAGGTCACAAATGTCTGCCTGAGACTCAACGGTGTAGAAGCTGTAGTTGAAGCCGTGAATGCTTGGAACCTCATGGAAGGTGGGGGCATGAAGAGAGAGACAAGCAGACGACACAGGATAAGCCTTTGGGAACATAGCCAGGGGTCTAGAAGAAACTAAGAGCTAGCAACGACTTTACAGTTAAACACCACAGCCCAGTCCCTTGATTCCATGGGAAAGCAGTGTGGCTTCCTGCATTGCACTATCCTTGCACGTATTTTACCCTCCTTGGCATGAGTCCCTGGCAGTGGTCCTCTTGGGGGAAATACTCATCTAGGGCAGCTATGGAGAACCTTTTAGAGCTTTCAATGATACAAACAGCTTGCTGGGGCACGCCTGCCAAAGGTTTGCCACCACTGGACTAGGGTCATGTTTAGAGCTTCAGAAGACTGGAATAATGGAGCATTCATTCCTATATCTTTCCTGTCTATAAGGGACTTTTTAATAAGCAAATCTTCATTAATAATCAAAAGACACCATTCGAAGCTATAACAATTATCAAGACTCCTGCGTCTGTCTTTCAAAATATGCATTTGGGGGATATTACTGATTAGAACAGTAATTCCAGCGTGACTGGAAATAGCACTGGACACTGGTCATCTGGTTCTCCAGGGCCCTGGAGGTTTATTTTTCCTGGATCTAGTGGCTCTCAAATGAACCCAGCCATGGGACTGTTTTGAAGAAAACAGACCTGCAAGATGAGAAAGTACTTGGCCTTAAGCAAACGGTTGATAGCTTCATGCCAGGTGCCTCCAGTGACTAAATCAGGATAGCACTTCTCAAAGTTTCTTGTGCCTGCAAATCACCTGGGGATCTTATTAAAAATGTAGATTCCGATTCAATGGACCTGGGGAGAGGCCAACATTCTGCTTTCCTAACAAACCCCCAGGGGATGGGATGATGGCACACATCTGGGAGGCTCTAGAATACAATGACTGTGCTGCAGAAATGTAAGGGACTGCAGATGCTTGGATCCGGAAGGATGCTTTGAAATGCACCCCATAGGACTGCAGGCAGCACCTAAACTTCAGTCCCGGAGGCCTCCCAGGCTGCTCAGGCCCAGGCTGGAGCAGAAGTGGAGCTGAAGTAACCACCAGCCTTGCACCGTTGCTGCTAGAATCAAGGTCTGAAGGCCAGGACCTCAGTGGGGTGGAGCAGCCCCATGACCGCACATAGCCTGTCCATGACTATCGCCCCATGCCCAAGATGTCTGCTGTCGCTGTGGACACAGACTCACAAATTCCCCAAGGGATTTGGTTACCACCTCCAGGAAAGGTTCACACATCTGCTCCGGAGATTTCCTTCCCCTCCTAAGAAATACATGTGTTAGAAATCAGCATTAGATTCCCTTTTCCTAGGGTTAGAACTGGAGCCCCAGAGTCTAATGTGCCTACTTTAGTTATCACAGCCTCAGTGAGTCAGTTTGGGGAATTCTGGCAAACTCATCCATTCAGATGTAGATAATGCTATTCTGTTCTCATCCCTCCCAAGAATATGAGGAGTATAGAGAGACTGTTATATGCCATTAACATTGCATTTGTTTAAAAATGTTAGATTGAAAATCTTGTAGTATAAAATGAAGACATCATTAGAGCAGATAGCTTTCTAATGGAGTTGCCTTTGCAAAGGTCCAGGCCTGTCACAGACATCTTCTATCTGGCTAATATCTTGTGCCTCCATCTGCCCTCTCTCCACTGTGATGCTTCTCTTCTCTGTGTCCTGTGAGTGGCCTCCTCTTCCTTAGAGCCAGGAGTCAAGCTAAACTGATTTAGAGAAGTCTTCCCTGCCCAGATGCCCATAGAGGCCACACAATGGCTGATGTTTGTATGAAGTTTTAATTTACCACCACCTTGTAGGAATGAAATGGAGCAAACGTTTACTGAGTTTATGGAGCACCTACTGTCTGGTGAGTGCTTTGCTGAGAGCGCTATGCATGTCAATAGAGTTAAAACTTCTCACAAAGAAAATGAAGCTCAGAGAGACCAAGTTACTTGGCTGGGTCACCTCTAGCCAGTGACAGAAGAGGAAGGAAACCCATGTTAGTAAGATACAGACACCCAGACCCTATTCCAACAGTGCCTGCTTGGGGGTTGCAAACGAAGGGGGATTGCTTCAGGAAATCTTTCACGTTACAGCCACTGGTCAGAGAACTTACTAAATAGTTCAGCAGAACATAAGCAAGCAATTCCTGGCACACCGTGCAGGCAGGAGTCCAGTTTTAGCCAGGGGTCCCTCCTCACAGACTTGGTGCACTGCCAGCGATGACGAGGGCATGGTCTCCAGGATTTGGCCTTTTGGTTCCTCTCGAATCTCATATGTGTAAGTGCTCACACCGGCACACAGCCTGACGGAAACTGAAAGAAGCTGATAGGCCCCAACTTGTGAATGCCTCAATCAGAGAGCATCCATGAAAGCTCATTAGACACAGCTCGGCCTTGTGGAGGGTGAGGTGCTTTGTGCTGTTGTGACTCTGTGGCCTTCTGTGGGGATTCTTAGAAATCGCGCTTCACCCTCGACTTCCCTCCTCTGGACAAGATTCCTTTTGGGCACCCCGCCCATCTTCCACCTGGGCAGCCAGGGGCCACACAGATGCACGAGGTGGTTCGCGGTGTGTGTCTCCCTTCTCCTCTGCTCTCGGGGAAATGGTGCGGGGAGATGGCCCCTGATGCTGGGGTCCTCCTGCACCTGACTGGTGGAAGAGATGATTGATCTCGCCCTGAGGACAGCCATCATCCAAGCCCCTGCAGTATCAGCTTCCTGGCAGCCACCACAAAGACCATCCCCTCAGGAAACAAAACAAACCCTATCTCTAGAGTTTCCCTGTTTCTTTTCTTTAAAGTTCCCTGGTGCAACTGGGCTGCAATTAAGAGGCAGGATCAAAGGGACTCTCTGCCTCTGGGGCCCCCAGAGAGCTTTGGTCTTTTTAACTCTTTACCTCCCAGAACTTTCTACTCCAATAGCTGCCTGGCGCATTCAGGCGCTCAGGTGCCAGCATGGGGCTTGCCGGGGGAAAACAAGCTAGAGTCCAAGGGAGACCTCTTTATATACTAACTGCTCACCTGCCAGCTACCTTGTATCTCCCTACTGACTGCCCAAGCCCAGCCCCATTGTGCACCCAAGCTGTAGCATTTAGTTAGGAAAGTCTGTCCTGTGCTGCAGTGAAGCACAATACCTCCACTTCTTGGCCTGATTTCGATGTTCGGGACTTTGGAGTAACCCTAGGCAGTCTACTGTCTCTCCAGCAGGCCAGCCCTTCACACAGTTGAGGAAGTCATGTCTCCCGCAACAGGACCAGTGTGGCACCTTGCTTATGCTGGGTGTCATATTTAACTTACGCAGCCCAAGACATGCTGTGTTTTTCTAGCAGCTTTGGTCCACGGTTGGCCATATGGAACACTGAGCCAGCAAGAGTAGGGAAGACGGTGGGGCACTTATTTTCGCCAGCTCTGCTCAGGCCTGAACACAGTGGGCAAAACTAATCAGTGAGGGTAACATGGGGAAGCCAGACATCTTCCACAATGGCAAGGGTTGCTTTAAAATTGTCTTCAGTCCTCACCACAGACCAGTCATGGAGAACCTTTTAGGGACCCAGTGCCTAAATGGCATCCCAAGCCCCACTTATTTATTGCGAAGAGCCAACAGTGCAATTAAACCTGAAAACAGAGGGTTTAGTTTAGGAAAAAAACAACTGCTACCAGCTCAGCTGCCGGGGTGACTTGGCTTGCGTGGGACAGAGAGGGCTCTGCGTGCCCACCGTGGCACGCGTGCCAGAAATTCACCGCCACCACTGCCATAGACTGTGGCCACCTCCAGAAATACCTGCCCAGGGGCTAGACATTGGCTTGTGGAACTACCCTGGAGGATGACAGAGATTTAAATAAGTGGGTGTGATCTAAGCACATAAAGTGATAGATGGAGCTACATCCTCACACAACTTGAGTAACACAACTAAGACAGTTTTCAGAGCTACACTACATGGTTTTGGGTTTCCTTTTGTTTTGTTGTTTTAATTTTTTTGGCGCAATCTCTGTGATCATTTTAGCAGTAGTCCAGCCTCCCCAAGTTCCGCTGTGGCTCTCAGCACTTAGTACTCCGCAGCTTAGAGAACCGCTGGTGCACTCGCCATCAGTAGGTGTCAAGGTCACAGAAGGAACTAATTAATCCCAGCCCCAGTCAACAGCCAGCTGCACTCACCTGCCCTCTTTCCTCCAGACAGCAGCCGGGAGAGATTTTCTCCCTCTGTTCCTCCCAAGCACACTCAGGGACACCCCAAGTAAACACAAGGAGGGCAAGGAAGGCCCAGCCGCATCCCTGCCAGTGGCCTGGTGTTCATCTAGAGAAAGCTGGAACCTGCCCCATGGTTCGCAGACTTGCCCTGAGACAGACATCCCAGTTTTCCTTAGGAAGATCGTCAGGTTGATATTTAACCTAAAGATCCCAAGGCTTCTGCTCTATCACAATCTGCCTGTCTTTCTTTCCTTCCTCCCCTCCTCCCTTCCTTTCTTTTATTTCTTTTCTTTTCTTTCCTTCCTTCCCTTTCTTTCATTTTTCCTTACTTTCCCTCCACCCCTACTTGTGATGTCCTATAAACTTTTCCTGCAGTCTGCTATGCTGAAAATTCCCCTTTTTTAATCAAAAACCGTGTTTTCTAGCTGACCAGTAAAGGACATACATTCCTCCACCTTAGGGCGAAATTTCTGTTGTATAACCCAGACCTTACTGAATAATTGATCAGAAAAAGAGAGGAATGATGATTTCTAGACACACTGGTAGCCAGTAACCCAAGACAGAAAGTTGCAGAATGTTGCTGGCTGATGCTGTGTTGATATGGGTACGTGTTGGATCTTGAATTAATTGCTTTGTGGCTGTGAAGTTGCCTTTGATGTCCTGGTCGCTCCCTTCCAGGTTTTGATAAATTAGCACAGAAAGGCACCAGAGAGCGGGATGGGTCTGTGTGCTTTGTCAGGTCAACACAGTGGTGCCCCTCTCTGAGGCTTCAGAGACAGCACATTTCCTCCCGGGCCCTCTGGGGCCTGTTCCCTCCTTTCCCCCTACCCCGAAGGTGCTGAGCCTGGGGAGTTGGGGGTCATGGTCACCAGTGTGGGAGTTGCTTTCCCATTAAAGAACCCAGCAAATCCTGAAGTTAGGGCTGTAAAACTCTTTACTCACTGGTTAAAAACAAACAAACAAAAATCAAAACCATATGTTCAATACCGTATCTGGCTCCTAGTGAACTTGCTGCTATTAAATCATGACCACTGACCTGTCCACTGCCTTGCACGATGTGGGCATCAGAGACAATGAGCTCTGGCCAGGTGGAGGAAGGTGAGGAAGAGTCACACCGTTCGCTTCCTTCTTCAAAATGGCAAAGGGGCTGGATCCCTTCCAGGCCCTGGACGAGAAGCTGAGCCAGGACCGCACTGACTGGCCGACTTCCCTTTCTCCATTCCTTCTTCCCTTCACGTCTGCAGGACTGGAAATTAGAAACACTTTTCTCCTACACACAAAATTACTCCTGCACGCACTTTTTTCTTTCCCTTCCTTTGAAATGGCAATTTGCTGCCAGCAAAAGCTTGTCGAAGGAGAGCACATGCGATCCTGGCCTGAATAGTAGTTTGCTCAAAATGCAGCCAGCAAGGGTGTCTGCAGGAATATGGTCACTTGGCCAGGGCAGGGGGGACTGAAAGGACCCCAGGGAGTGGAGTGCCCTGGGCCCTGCAGATATTTTATCTCTTAAAGGAGGTGTGGGTTTCACAGATGTGTTTGCTTTGGGAAAATTCAGGAAACTGGACACTTAGGATTTGTGGTCTTTTCTGTTTTTAATAAAGTTTTAAAAATATAGCTGGCAAGCTGGGCATCATGGTGCATGTCCAAAAACCTAGAACTCTGGAAGGCTGACGCAGGAGGATGACAAGTTTAAATCAAGCCTGGGCAAGTTAGCAATTTAGTGAGACCTCGTCTCACAATTTAAAAAAGCGCTGCGGGTGTATCTCCACTCCATGTGAAGGCCTAGGTTCAATCTCCAGTACTGCAATTTTTTTTTTTAATGAGCTACCTACAGTGCACTGGCTATTCTAAAATAGAGGGAAGGATCATGAGAAGGGCTCCTGCTAATCTCTTCTATTCCCACTGGGGCCTGCCCTCCTCATCTGTCTCTCTCCCGACCCTCTCAGCTTCCAGAAGTGGTCTCTAAGACACCACAAGCATCACTGATCCCACTAATAAGGAGAGGCCTGAAGGACCACATGAGCCAGCTCATCATCTGCTCTGGGTTAATGGGACATTAAATGCTTCAGCTGTGAAACTTGAAATGAAGAGAAATGATCAGAGTTAATAATAATAATGACAGTAGGAGTAGTAGTTGTAATAATAATAATGACCACTTTATCATCCTGCACATCTCCCTTTTTTCTTTGTTTTTTATTCAAACACGTGAAAGTTTTACTTGAAGTGGCTTTTCCTATTTGACATTAAGATTCGTAGAAGGAAGGAAGAGCCACAGGGCTGCAGATGACAGCCCCATTTGACCTTTGCCTTTGTTGCTGTGTAGCCATAGGGCCTGTTAGTCCATTTCAGATCTCAAAAAATAAGTAAAGGTGGCTAAGTTAGGCAGCATGAACTCATAGCCCAAAGGCCATCAACACAGATTTGTATACTGGGCTCCCATAGAATTCGAGATAGTGACCAAATCACTTGGGACTTTGTCTACCTCTTTTGCATAAGTCAATATGATCATGCCCAACTCTTGAATCTTATGAAGATTTGATGAACTGAGTACCAGGAGCATGGAGAGGGCCTCTTTGTCAGTGGACTGGGACTGATAGCACTCCCAGTTTAATCTCAACCTGCTCTGCTAGGGCAAATCTATTTTACCTAATGAAATTATTGTTGAGTTTAGGTAAATTTGCAAAAAAAAAAAAAAAAATATATATATATATCATATGAACAATGTAGGACAAGGTAAAAAGTATGTGTTAAATCTTCCCATTTCCTTTTCCCTCATGGAATATATACTATATAGTTGTATGGCAGTATGGCAAATAGGCTGTGTAGGTAAATCAGCAGGGTGAAGGTCACCCATGCCACAGGGGAGGTATAGGATAAGTAGATTAGTGCCATCGAGGCAAGCAGAGAAGAGTTTCCAGAGAGGACAGCATCTGACATGACTTTGACGTGGCAGTGCACGCACTTGGGAAGCACTGTGCGGCATGAGGCACAGCACCAGGAGCATTTGACGTTGACTGAATTGTGAATGGCCTGGAAGTAGCTGTACTGTGGATTTTAGGACTCATTCAGAATGCAGCAGTGAGTTGCCACATGTTAGAGTAGATGAGAGATGGGGTCAGACATCACTGAAGAGAGAATTCCATGAGTATAGATTGGACTGGAGAATTACAGATGCTCTGCTCAGTCAGGATGGCAGCAGCTGGAAGAATGACGATGAGAATCAGCCAAGAACTGATGCCCAGTGCAGGGAGTAAGTCACTAAGAGCCTGGGCAGGATGTGTTGAGGCCAAGGAAGAGGGAGCGTGTCAGAGAGGACCTGGTGACACAAACCTTGGTACCAGAAACACCAAGGATACCGATGAGAGGAGGACAGGAGCATCAGAACATTGGTCCTGGGCACTAGAAGGATGACCGCCCTTGAAAGTGTAGGTCAGTGGTCTGTGGCCTGCAGAGCTAGATGTGGGTTGGGGTTCATCCATGGAGAGCAGATATTTGGAATTCTAGGATTTGTCATAGCTAAGGAAGTAACTGTAATCTAGAAAAAGGTTGATGACCCAGCCTTGGGGAATGCATACACATAAGGGGGTTTCTTAGGCATGCTCCAATGAGCAGAAACTCCAAGGGGGATAGCATTTCACAGAGGGCACCTTGGAATAGGTATCTGGGCCTCCTGACCTTTCTCACTGTTTTTGGGTCGTGAAAAAGGATCGTTCTATTTACTATGTCATATATTAGGGTTTCCTGCAGTCAGGTGGTGGTGAAAAATAATGCTAGATGTGGAATTCAGTAAAGATGGGGATTAGGCCTGTGACCATGACACCCAGAAGTTAAGGTGACACCCCTGACCTCAGGAATACACTTTTGGAAGAGAGGTTGTGGGAAGATAAATTGCAAGGCATAGGAAGCAGGAAGTTAGAATTTTAGAAGGAGCTTTGGAATATGTCAGGCAGTCAAAGGAGACATGGCAGTAAGCGGAGAGGAAACAGGGTTAAGATACAGATCATTTGGGTTTGAGGGGAAGGTATGCTGGGCTGACAGGTGGCCCCTGGTGCCACTTGGAGCCCAAGGAGGCCATTGTGCTGGGAAGGCTGAGGCCACAAGACAGACATGATGTTTACAAATTTGTAGGAATAAGTTTGGTTCTGCTATAACAGGAAAGGTGAAAAATACCAGATAAACGTGAAGGATGGTGGCAAGTTAAGGTCTGGATGCTGCTTCAGGAAGCTCCCTGAAGCTTTTTGCCTTGAAATGAGTTCTGCTGTATTCAGAACAACTGTGGCAGGGACAGGCCAAAGAGACTGTGTCAGTCCTCATTACTAATGAAAGATGAGCTCTGCACTATTACAGGCTTAACTAAATACAGCACGGCTGCTGCTGCTTTTTAAAGTGCTCTGCAATGTCATTCGTTGTACTTCTGTTACCTTATTATTTTCCTTAGCTTTTTGCTTCATTCTTCTGGGTTTCAGCAAAGGATAATTCTTGATCCTGGCACTCATCCCTTAATGAACAATGAAAATCTACCAGTGTAGATGCCACGTGTGGAATATTTTAAGTGTCTTCTTATTACAACATTCTTTAGGCATTTTAAACTTGAGCCAATGGAAAGTAGTAGATACTCAATAAATTCTTGTGGGATACAAGCGAATGATTGGAGTGTCTTGTTACTGAGACAGACATTTCCATAGATGATTATTAGGTATGAGTTGTACTCACAGAAATCTATAGTCCATTATCCACCTAATAGAGTCAAAATTTTCCATTACGAAGAAAACAGAAAGCATGTTACCCCTGGGAGAGTACAATTTCTATGAAGTGGTACTTTAGTACTAAAGAGAGGCCAGCTAAGCCCCAGCCCTTTAACCAAGGATTGCATTACATTTAAACTTGAAAGAAGACTTTTGGCTGGTGAAGTCAAAGGGCAGAGAGACTAGAGCTGAAATACATAAACTGGAAATTATCAAAAGTGTCCTCAATTAACATATATTCTAGTTGTGGGCTGCTGTAAGATAGATCAGGTTATGTTAAGCTGCACAAAATGTGCAGCAAGTCTCACAAAATGGATTGGCCTACTTCTGCGCCACTTAAAAACTAACAGGCAAGCACACCCACAAGCGAGGCCCATTGAGATTTGCCGCAGTAGCACAAGGTTATGTGTCTATAAGGCACTTATGTCACCCAACTGCAACCCCAGGAGGAGAAAGAAAGATTTTCTCGCCACACCCATTTACTTGCCAATTACTCCAAAAACTGGCGTTGTTCTCTACACAAACTCTTGGTGAAAAAAGATTTCTTGGCCTTTGCCCCCAAAATTTTGACATGGATGTCTGGTTTGGGGTCCAGGAATCCATGTGCATTGCAAGAATGCACAGTGATTTAGTCACAAACTATTTACAGACTCTTGGGCACCTGGGTTTAAAAGCCATTCAGATCCAAAATTCATATTCTGGCTCTCTTGCGAACTAGATGCTCAACTCAACCAGGCAAATTTGAAAATATATTGGAACCTTAGTTTTCTGCTTTTTAAGATGTGATAAGATCCACTTCACAGGGTGATGGTTAGGATTAAATGAGATCACCTATGTGGAGGATTTTCTGTAATATACAAATAAACACTCAATGTGTAATAGTCAAGACCTGTTTCCTGGGGAAAACCTGAAACTATTAGAGAATAATCTCCAACTAATGCTGCAGGCATTCCAGATAGAGCGGTTCCAGAAAGAGCAAGGACTTCAAAATGAGAATTTCTCCAAATTCTTAAAGTATTGTCACTCAGAAAGACTTAATATATTGTTATTGTAGCAAAATGCAGAAAGCTTTATGTTCTGGGCTTTTGGGACTGTTTACCCTTGCTAGAAATGGTGAGACCCTGAAGCAGATTGTCCAAGACTAGAGGGATCATAGTATTTCTGGGATGATTAAAATGCAGTTGCTTTTGAAAACAGAAAGATAGACTACATTTGGATATATATATATCATGAGTAAAAATGGATCATTTGAATAAAGTCCATGGTAGGCTGGAGCTGTTTTGGTGTGGATAAAATTGATTCTGTCCTCAACAAGACTGTTTTTAGGTTGTTCAAGAAGATAGTAACTGGATCTTTTTAGGACTAAACTTTTGAGTTTAAATTTTGAGAAATGAATGAGTGAGTGAATAAATGAATGAATGAATTTACTCTGGGACCACCAAACACTTCCATAACATCTACCAGTCCATTCTAGCTGCTGGTCTGCCGAGGAGGTCAGTCTTTTTGTCACCCAGAGAACAAATTGACTGAGCTGTTTTATTTGCTTAATCTGAAGTGGCTAGAAAAACATGAGTGGCACAGAGAAAAGGGAGGAAAGAGATAAGATTGGACATGGAGAGACCAGCACTCACAGGTGTGCTGTTCTCTGAAGACAAAGGCGAGGGGCGAGCTTAAATGTACTCTGTTGGGGGAGGGCACAGGGCTGCTGACATGGGCTGTTCAGCAAGACGTGGCTGAAGTGGGTAGGAGCATTTGTGGTATGCAGGGGGTCTGGCAAAGGGCAGTTTGGGAAGAAGAAACTGCAGGGATTTCTGGGAAGAAGGAGCTAGACACCATTATGGTTCGACATGTGGTCTGTCACCATGATGGCTGGGCAAGTCTCAGGCGGGGAACCTATCACAAATAACCAAGGATGCTTCAAAGTGCTTCTTGGAACCAGACTCTCCTTCCTTCCTGGATATGGTGACCCACTTGCCTGTGTTGGAAAATTCAATATCACATGTTCTTTTTTCTCCCACTGAGAACCCATCAACAGCAAAGAGACTTTCACAACTTAGGTGTTTGCTAGAACTCTGGGTCATGAGATGTGGGTCACACACAAACAAGAGGAAAGAAGTGTGGTCTGGAGTCCATTTGATCTGTGCACAGGGAGAAAATAAGAACAGAACAGTGAAAAAGACATTTAAAAATAGAGAAAGGAATGAAAAGGGAAATGTATGATATCCCGGGATCTAAAAGTCTCAGCTTCAGCTTTCTCTTGAGAAAGATTTTCAAATTTTTCCCAAAATACATCTACAGATCTTCAAATTCAGTGTGAGTCATCTTCAAAAGGCTCCATCCTTCCATTCACAGAGTACTGATCCAAATTCGTGTGTCTAGTTTGATGCTACATAAAGGAAGCAAAACAAAAATGATTGGCAGACACCAATCAAAATGAGAAGTGAGACACATACATGTATGTGCATCACCCAAACGCACACGCGTGTTCACACACATACACATTCATAGCAGATACACGCATACAAAAGCCAGTGCAGAATCCTGAAACTTACGTCATTTGGATTGGGTCCTGGACGCTTAGTGCTTAATGTACATGGGAGGGAGGGAGGGAGGGAGAAACTGGTCCAAGTTGGGCCATTCGGGCATGACTCCAATTGGGGTAGGCTACGCACTGAGTTTAGAAGGATGCTTGCATTTAGAAAACTGCAAAGGAGAGTGGCATACATCCCATATCAAAGCAAACTGCTCAAACAAAAGCCAATGGGAGGAAATGAGTTCTCATTGTATGCACACATGGTGTTCCTTGGAAAGGAAATTGCCTGATTTGGGACACTTCCGATGCCTTCTGAAGCGACAAGGAAAGGTTGGGCCTGTGCCCACAACACAGAGAAGGCATCTCTCTCAACCCCAGGTTAGCTGCAAGGAAATGGGTGGGATTTTAGCAAATCCACCCACACTCCTGCACTTCCAGAAACCTCAATTGCAAAATGTTCTTGAGAACCCCAAAGGCAATTCCTATGCTCTTGCTTGTACTCCAGGGTACTTTGATCTAGGAAAAGGTGGCAAGCAGATGCTTGGCTCAGGTATCTTGCTCTCTCTAAAGCCAATGCACACCTCCTCCTTAGAGCCCACCAGCCACCTGAGTACAGCCCAGGCCCTGCAGGGGCCATCTCTGCAGGTCCCTCGGTGTGGGTCAGGCCAGTGTAGCTGAGGCCCCTTGATTGGCTTGGGGGAAGGCTTACCCCCTGGCTGCTCAACTGGACAAAAATAGCATCAGCATTCTTGTTCCTTGCCATTGTCCATCATAAATATAATCCTGTAAATGAGCTTTTGATTTTGCAGGGCACAGCATGGAAACTGCTGCTTGTCCCAGGCCACAGGGAGAACACAGCGACATTCCCAGATCCCAGGGACACTAGGTAGAGAGGAGGAGCCTCCATTCTAGTTAACATAAGAAATGAAATTTCTTGGGTCCCTGGATCTCCTAGGTTTTGGGGGCTGAGGGGCACCTAGTAGTCTTAAAAGAGCTGGGACAGAGCTGGACTTATTCTTTCTTCCTCCTTTGTGTTGTTTGATTGACAGTTTGAGTACAGTTTAGCGTGGATCAGTGGGGATGCTCCTATAACCGGCATGCAAGATGGAGTCATTTTCCACTGACATCATCCTCTGAAAGTGGTGCACATGGAAGGAAACACGAAAGCAGACTGAGGAGGCTGAGTGGAGGCGCCCTGGTGGAGGAGACACCATCTCCCCTCTGTCTCCGCCTCAGCGGCAGGCTTCAGCGCGAGCTCGATGTTACTGAGCCGGTCATCCGCTCCATATCCACTCCCAGGAGACTTTCTGTAGCTGTGGCCAGTAGCAGATTTGGTTGGGGAAGTCGGGGAGAAAATTCATCAGGATAATGCTCCTTAAGCACATCCAGTTCCATTGCAGTTTAGGCATACAGATTTTCAGTTTACTCTGAAAAAAAAAAAATCTAGGTCCTTACCTTTCTTATGAACTGCACTCAGATGGTTCAGTTAGTCAGTCAGGAAACCTGAGATAGGCAGGCAGGATGTGCCAGGTGCTTTTCTGGGCGCCGGACTGCAAAGATGCATTCACCTGGCCCTGGGTTCAGTTGGCCCATCTGCTAGTTCTAACTAGACCCAACAGCACCGTGGTCAACCTCAAGGAGAAAAGGGTGGCAGAGGGCCCAGGGGGTCAGGGTGGGCAGCAGTGGCTGTCTGGGGGGAATAGGGTCAGGGAACAGGGTTGGAAGTGATTTTCCAAAAAAAGACATGAACTGGCCCTTGGATGTTGCACTGAATGACAGCAAGCAAAGGAGAGTAGGGTGCATAATCTCACAGTTGCCTTCTAATTAGCACACTCCTTCTAATTAGTTGCTTCTGGGGCTTATCAAGTCTCATCTATAAACTGAAACTAATAGGCAATTGAGCATTGAACAGTTGTCTTGCTTGTTTCTTTCCTCTTTGAGGGGAAACCACATGAATTAACAGTTAAATTTGCCAGCAAATAGCATAATGTGGATGCACAGAAACAAGCCTGTTTTAGTCAGCATGCACAGGGCTGGGTAGCTGTAGATTTTATCCCCCGGCATGGATCTTGTTTTGTTACTATTCATTGGGAGCATCTGGAAAAAAGGGTTAGAGTAAAAGTTCTCCAAGGATTCCTGCTTGTTCCCACTACATTTTTTTCCTCCACCGCATCAATAAGGCAAGCAAAGGAACCACACCCTTGTTCTGGGCCACTGTGTAGATGGTATTTTACCCTCCCTTCTGGCTAAAAATGACTAAATAAAAAACAATTCATCTCACATGACCTTGAATGATGGCTTTTCCAGAATTCTTCATAGTTTAAAGGCTAAATAGTAGGATTAGGTCATAGAAATTCTTGTAAAATTCCAATGTAATTTTTATATCTATTTCAAAGAGTCCCAGACGTCTTAAATTTTAAAATTTACAAAACTCACTCGTAAATGATCTTATGTTTTCTTGCATCACCAAATGACTTTTATAACTGTCCTGGATAAACATAGGCTGTAATTTCAAAAACGACAAATTGGAGGACACAGAGAAAACTAGGCCAGTACTCAATAATACTGCTGAAAGGAGCAAGATCAGGAAAGCTAAGGAAAACATGTCATGTGTTAAGGAAAACATGGAAACTATAATAGAGACGAGTCTGCTTATATTCAGGATGATCCCCCCAAACCATTGAAATTCACTGAAAACCATGAAACTTTGACTTTTTCATGTATTAAGGGTGCTTTTGTGCCTTTGTTTTACAATGTAGACCAACTGATAATGTGACTTGTTCCTCACTGACTTTGTAATCTCATTATTTGCCACACATATAATGGCCTGTTTGTTTTGCTGCTGTTGCACGCTGGCCAAAGAATCAGACATTTGTTTCCCAGTGCTTGTTTTGAAGAAATCAGTTCTGGGTACATCTTTACACTGCCCATAAAAACAGAGGCTTATCTGGGTGAGAGATACAGCAGATCTGCACTAGGGTAGGCTTACGTTTATCCACCACTATAGAAAATGAAGTTAAAATATCATAAAACTTCATTTCAATCTAATTACCAAAGAGCTTGAATTATAGACTATTCATAAAGATGTACAGTTTTATTAATTATAATGACATACAGCAATTTGAGCTGGCCAAGGGTATTTTATCTAATAATGACCCTTAAGAAGCTCTTATTAATGAAGAGATAAGAATGATTTATAAGTAGTATTATAGGTATTTATATCTAATGAATGGTAATGAAACTCCTGAGAAGTTTGGTCTCCTAAGTAGGGTAAATATTCCCATTAGAATTATGTTAAGGCTGGTAATTTGTTCAATAAGTGCATCCCTTACACCCTTTAATTTCATGAATAGTTTAAAGGTGAAATCTGGCCTAGGCTAGGGGTGGTTTCAACTCACAAGGGAATTCTGATCAGTTGATGGTGGCTGTCTGCCTGGAAACCCATTTTGAGACGTTATAGGAAGCCAAGTCTAGGCTCACAGGGAAAAAGTGCTGGGGTCAATTAGTGATGCCTGCCATGGATGGGAAATGAGGAAGACTGGACCAGATGGCTTTCATTTGCTACCAGTCGCAAAGGTCCTCCCTGAGCATTACAAAGCAGATTCTCAGAAGTCATTCTTATCCACTACAAAATGATAGTAATTTCTGTGATGCTAGTAACAAAGTTTCTGGGCATCTTCAAAATCCAGCAGTTGAAAGTTCTTCCTATGAGGATGGTAGACATTTAACTATCTTAATCGACTTAGACACTAAGTAGGAAAATTAACGTCAGGACTGAGGGTGTGGCTCAGGGGAACAGCTGTTTCCTAGCAGGTGTGAAGCCCTGGGTTCAATCCCTAGTTCTGGGAAAAAAGGAAAAAGAAAAAAATAGTCTAAATTTAAATGTAGGTATGTGAAATTGATTTTTGTTTATACTAAAGTAAGGAACAAAATTATTTTATAGCTCTTCTTTGTCTTACGTGTTACTTAGGCAGAGGATGAGTGCTGTCACACTAGTAGGAGCCCATTGAAAGAGTTTAATATTTTGTTTTAATTTCGAGTGTCATTGTAATCGTAGTTTTGATATAAAGTAAATAAATACTTATTTTCCTCTGCTAAAGTAAATGTAAAATTCAGGTCCAAGTCCACATAGCAGCACCATGTTTTTCCATCTTGAAGTTAAGTAGTAGATAATGTAGAAAGAAGATAAGTAATGCCTAAAAAGCTGTGTTATGTTCTAGGTATTTTGACATATACTTTCAAAAAACATTTTTTTCTGATATAATACTCCCAGCTGCATGAGAGATATGTGGCATTGTCCCATTGTATAGATAAGAAAAATGAGGTTTAGAGAGGTCTGATTAGGGGTTCATTATGGAGCATAACTTATAACTAGCCTGTAAAATTAGCTAAAACTTCTGTTTGGAGTTCAGAATTTAAGCCTATGCTACTCGTCCCAGTTTTGAAGCAAGACTCTGGCAATGAGGTTTTGCATATTGACTAATAAGAATTTGAGAACGTTAGCATTTTGGGAGCCCCCCACAATTGTTAGTTGCTGCTGTTTCTTATATACAACACACATACAGACATACAGACACACATAAACACACACACACACACACACACACATACACACACGGGTAAATGCCTACTGGAGCTTCAAACATTTATTGCTATTGCAAACCACTTTGCCTTCTTATCTCAAAAGGAAAATGTGAATGCATACTCTTTATGTTAGACTACTATCTAAAACCTAGAAAGGGGAAAATTTTATAGTAGGATAAAGATTGTAAAGTATACAATAAAATCAGCAGTGTGTGCAAGAAACCAGAATATCGTTCTGACATTTTGTTCAGTACATAAATTGAACTCCTAGTCCAAAGAAAGTCTGCTTTCAGTTAACCACTCTGAATAAACTTCTGGTTCTAGAATTCTCTCTCTGTCTTTTGGTCAGCTGGGGCCATGAAGCTGGGGTTTTCTGTCCTTTTGCTGTCACTTAGAAGCCTTTTTTATTTATTATTATTATTAATTTCTGTTGCTGAATTTTTGACCCTGTACAGAAAAAGAGATCCATTGTATGGAACCATACTCCAGGACAGACTCCCCAGATGGGCTTTTTCCTTCCTACTGAAGGACACAGATACCAGCTTCATGAGCTGGCTACAGTCAGCTTTGTCCTAAAGCCAGTAGATTTTCTTAATATACTTATGACTGTTCTGTAAATAGCATAGTGGCAAGCATGAATCTGAATCACTTATGAGGTCACGATGAAACCAGAACTGGTAATCTTGGAAAGAAAGTGTTGAGTGGCTCAAATAATTGAACTAGTATTGGAATTATTTCTTACTGTATAAGCCAGTAGTCTCAAAAACAATCTGTTGAGTACCTAATATCTACCTCTGACATTTAAGGAGATAATACATGCTAGAAGCCCTTTGTTTACCATATAAATTCTATGTAAATACCAGCTGCATTAGTAATAATAATTATATTAAAATTTTTATTTAAGATATCTAGGCAGTTCCAGGATTCCCTGCCATGTTTCTTTGTAAAGATAATTTATTTAGGACGACAATGTGTTTTATTTATTTTTAAGAATACTTAAAAGAATAAGCACTTGAATCCTAACTTTATGTTAATAATACAGAAGCTTACAGGAAGCAGATCACATTTTGTTTTTCTTTACAGTGATTTTTTAAATTCTGAATTGCCCTTTGATCCCTTTAGAAGCAGGGCAGAATAGCTGAGCTCTCAGGCCTCAGACTGGAAATGACTTTTAACTCCAGCATTGCTGCAGTTCTTCGGAGAGATGGCTTCATTGCTCACATACCTGGTCCTCTTGTTTATTGATTGCAGTTAATGATCAGCCCGAAGCATGAGCACCTCTATTCCAGTATAAAGTGGCCTGGTTGTTAAAGCAGTCTTTAACATGTGGCTGATACTAAAAGTATTTAGAACTCTGCATGTTTTCCTTAGTTTATTTACTTTATTTTTTTGAAAGCACACTGATAAACCCATTAACAATATCTTTTACTCCATGTTCTCAACCACAGTTCGGCTCAGTGGTGTCATTTTTTTTTTATGCAGCTTCATAAGCAGTCAATATTTGAATCTGCAGGCTAATTAATTTTTTGACCTGTGAATTTTACCCACAAAATGGGCTTACCCAAGTCTAGAAAACAATCTGAATCAAAGCATCTCTGGCCAGTCCTTCATCACACATTTTAACCTTCATTTACCTTCATTTATCAGACAACTTCTTTCTGGTTTAGTGTTTTTACGCTGCATTAGAAACAGTGCTTTCTGGCAGATATTCTTTCCAGTATATATTACTCCTGGATTTAACGTGTAATTATTTATTCTTGCATAACCATTTATTTTTCATAGTATTTCACAGTCATGGTTGCAGCTCTTACGCGTGGTTGAATAGCTGAGCCGGTTAAAGTCTTAGGCTGTGATTACAGGTCCCTGATACCACACTCACGCTTCATCCTAAACCTTAGCCGTTCCGAGAAAGTGTGTGCTAGGGCTCCCCAAAGGAACCAAGCCATCCAACAAGATATCTATGTAAAACACAAACAGAAAGTTTATGCTCATTTTTGCTGTTAAGAATAATAAAATCACACTGAGGTGTGACTCAGTGGTACTGTGCTGAACTTGTCTAGCATGCACAAGGTCCTGGGGTTGGGCCCAGCACGGACAATAAAATAATAATAATAAAATACTTTTAAGTTATTTACTTAGACTCCCTCTTTTTCTTCTAAAGTCTTATGAAATCAAAGGAGATGAAGAGACTATGGAGCAAAACCTTTAATATAATGTTCAAACTGTCACTTATGAAACTTTAGCGGTTAATTTTATATCAGTTGTGTTTTATTATTAGAAGCAATAATAAGCAGTTATAATTTAACATTTTTATACCAAGTCTATGAAAAGTGTTATGCAAATTTTACTATTATTAGAAAGCTACAATTTGCAAGCGATTGTTACTCCATTCTTTTATTTAATCTTTTCTTAAAAGTTGGTCAAACCCCACCACCACACAACCCATTTCCTGTGAGCTGAAATTACTCAAATTACCCAGTTGTTTAATGATTAAACTGTTCTTTACCTTTTGTCTTATTTTTCGATAACATGTAATTTCTGATAAACAATTGGGATGTAAATTGTGATATACAAAATGCCTATTATAACATCTAAAGGAGAATGGTTCAGAACAACAAAACTGTGTACAGACTTAGTAAAATAACATGATTTTCCTGTTTATCTGTTTTTGTGCAATTGAGGCTATTCAGTCTGGAAAGTGTGTCCACATCTTATAAATGATGGTCCCTAGATTGTAGTAACATTTGACCTATTGTTCAATTTTATAGGAGGAAATATCATGTTCACAAGCATAAAAGCCCAAGAGGCATTTTTAGAATTTTTTGTTTTAGATTGTTTTTGTTTTAGTTTATTTTCTAATGAACACATATTTGCTTTCCCAAGAAAAAAATACAATGCTTAATGTCATATGGTAAGCATTTGGACCCAACAATCTACGTTGCTAGAAAACATGTTTTTAAAGCTCTAATAATATACCATAATTTATATAATTTATATCAGCATTTCTTGCCACCAGCATTTACCTTGGTTCTTGTTTATTTTTATAAATTGCACTGTGATTAACATTCTGACAGATACTTAACCCCATTTATATTTTTTCTCTTTAGTGAGATTTCCTGGAAATTGTTATTTTTTAAATTTCTTGAACATCTAAGACTATTATTAAATTTTCATGTGGGAAATGTACTGTGACTGAGTATATCCTGTGAACTATTAAATTTCTCCCTCAAAATGCTGTAGATATTTTTATGTTGACTTCGTGTGTGTCTGTGTGTGTATGTGTTTGTGTGTGTGCACGTGCATTTTGCAAAAGAGAAATTGGAAATTTATCAATTCATTTGTAGGTAGTCAATTTGGACAGAGGGGCTAATTGATTTTGGAAATCTCTCATTGTCTTTCGGATTGCTAGGAAGGTCCAGGGTTGTAGAGCTCTTGCAGGGTCTAGGACCTGGAAACCTCCTTGGATCTTCTTTCGCAGCTCTTTTTGAACCTCGCAAGATTTCCTTAACTGCCTTTTAATTATCGCTTTCACTTCATTTATGCTTTTATTTATTTTTGCTCTAGATGAACATTAGTGATTCTTAGGTTGGATCTTTTGTTTTCTGACCTCCATATCTGTCAGTAATTTTTGGATCATTTTAATCTCTTCCATTAGTCTCTGTATTGTGTAAATTAATGTTTCTGGTATATTCTCTGTCTCACTGATTCCACTTTGTACACTGTGCACTTTACTGCATCAAATTCAGGTTTCAATTCTGCCCTCAAAATGTTGGGTTTGCCCCTTTCTTATGTCAGCCACGTGCCATACTTATTTCTGGCTCACTTATTTCCTTTTAACTTTGTTATCTTCTCATCTTTCCTTTTTCATATGAGTTCGGCTTTCTTGATCTTCATGGAAAGCACAGAAAGTAAGATGTTACCTGAAAGTTACTTTATATTTTTAATAATAAACCTTCAGCTGTCCTCCTTGACTCTCCTTTGGTTTGTGAATCTTTTAGTTTCATATTAGATCTTTATTACATATAGAGCTGATTATTTCTTTTTTATTCATTCATTCGTCTTGAGTGAAAAGATCCATCCAGGCTTGGGCCCTTTTTATTCAAGAAAGGGCAGAGAAATCTTATTACGGTGTCTCACTCATTGCTTGACTATCAATAATATCACCTCTCAAATATTAAATAGAAGATTTCTTGATGTAAATTTGATTCCATTCAGCGTGCAATAGCTCTGGAATAATGTGGAGGGAGCTTTGCCCATGGTAGATGCGTCATCTCTGCTGAGTTTCTTATCATCAGGAGTTGTAGCTCTTTATCCAACTTTCTCCTTTACTTAGCCTGGAGGATGCCAAGGATGCTGTTGCCTGTTTCACTGCACTGAGAAGAACCACTGAGCTGTCAGCTTTTGATTTGGTGTAGCTACTAGGGAAGTTTAGAGATTTTCGTCTTAACTGGTAGAACATAGGCTTCCAAATGGGGTCCGTACATTTTCTTGTTTCTTTATTTTTAATTTTTTATTAGTACATGTTTGCAGTACCTAGTTTTCTGTCTACAGAAATCTGTGCAAACAGTTAGGTTCATATTTATACTCAAGTTAACATTATTCTAAAAAGAGCTTTTAGTTTAATCTGTCAAAGCCTTTGAAGGTTGATCCTGTGTCATTCTTCTTGGTTTGCATTATTTTTTATTCTTAGAAGGACATGTGTGCTTGTTATCAAAGAGATATTTGCATATTTTTGTTGTTATTATCTTTTCATGGATTATCTTTTAAATCAAATCAGTTGGCTAATCAATTGGGGAATTGATTTATTCTCTATTTTTTCCAATTTTCCAAATATTTATTGGATAAGCATCTTTTCTCCATAGTAGTATTTATTATCTTGCATCCTAAATTCTTATGTATACTGGGATGTCTTTCAAGAAATGTTAGCCAGTTGTGCCAGTTTGGCTGTCTATTCCTTCTTCAGTAGCAACCCACCTTTTAATTGCTTTAGATTGAGGGTACATGCATCCTGATTTACCAAGACCAACTCCATGTACTGTGGTTCTTTTTGAAAAATCTATGCTTTGTTATCTGTTTCTTCTTCTAGAGAAATACCCAAATCGCTTTTCAAGTCCTTCTCCATACTTCTTAACAACCTCCCCCAAAACAACAAAACTCCTCTGACATTTTATTAAAATTGTGCTAAATTGACAAATTAATGTGATAAGAACTAGTATCAAGTAAGAATGGTGTAGGTAGGGGGGTTGCTCAGTAGAAACCTTCCCTATCACTGTGTGAGAGCACCTTGATTCTATTTTCAGCACTGAGAGGCTTAAAAAAAAACCTTTAGTCCTATCTTCAATTCCCAGCACTACAAGAAAATAAAATAATGTTAATCTAACCTTGTCTTTCAGTTTCATTCCAACTATTACTTTCTATCTTAGTAAAATGTATTCATATCTATGTTTTTCTGGTACCTTTCCTGTTAACATCATTCCCAGCTGTTTTATGAAGCTGTTGGAAATGAAGTATTTTTCTATTGTATATTCTACCTGATTATTGCCAGTAACAAGGAAACTATTGGTTCTATTTAACTTTATTTAGTTATCTCATTTCTAGCAATTGAACTGAACATATTTTTTTCCTGTAAGGATTAAATTTAATACTCTTGAGTATTCTTGGTATATAACCACATAATCTGGAGATAATGTTAGTATTTTCTCCTCTTTTTTCTGATAGTTGTGCCATATACTTCTATTTCATATTAATGCACTGGCTGCCCCATTTCTCAACTTTTTGAAAATTTTGCATAGGTGTTCTTTAGAACATTCTCAAAATAAGTGGTTACTGACAGGTCTCTATTTTATATATTCTTGTGAATGCAGGTTTCCCAAAGAGAATTTTAAACTGATTATAGCAACCAGCAGCAGCTTTTTTGACTTGCTAAATCAAGGTTGGGATACTTAAGTATCTCATAAATATTAGCTTTATGATATTAAAAATAAAGTTCAGGGTAGTACATTTAAAATGATTGCATATACATTTCATGCTTTATAGAAAATATAGCTTTGTCATATACATTTAAAATATACATTTTTTAAAATATTTTTCCACCCATGCATCCACTTACCTACTCCACAAATATTTATTGAGCCTTGTACTTGAAACAAAGAAATGAGCTAGTTGCAGACTACAGCCTCAGATACACAGTTCTGTTCACATAATTGTGCCCTGCAATGTTCCTGGCTTCAACAACTGCTATCAAGTAAAAACATATATACTTATTAAGTTCTTGTTGTATTCCAATTACATACTTAGGAGCTAAAACTTGATCCTTTAAGATAGAGACACCTGTGACAGGCGAGTTAAAACAGGTGTCCCTTGTGAATCCCGTTCATGCTCTACCCATCCAGTTTCTTGTGTCAGCAAGATTTCTCATTTGAGGAGAGTTTGGAGTTATGCAGATACACAGTGTAGAGCAATTAAACATATTTCAAGTTTGTTACTTTTCTCCTTTACAAAAAATCCTTAATATAATTATTTCTTGATAAAAAGTACCTCAAACAGTTCTTTTTTGAGACAGTAATACCATATGTATTAATACTCATAAAATAATCATACAGTGTTTGTTGGGTGTTTACATTCTAGAAAATGTGTTTGTTAGATTCTTCTTAGGAATTTTCAGGGTGTCTGTGTGTTCTTGATTTTTGTGGTACTGGCGATGGAACCCAAGACCTTTGCCCTGAGCTACATCCCCAGACTTTTTTAATTTAATTTTTTTTTTTAATTTTGAGACAGGGTGTTGCCAAGTCATTGAATTTCTCAGGCTGGCCTTGAACTTGGCTTCCTCTGGATTACAGGAGTGCCCACCACACCCAATGCAGTAAAAAAAATGTAAACATGTAAAATTTTAATTACCAAATGCTACTAAGTAAGAAGGATTTGGATATTAGGTTAAAATATATAACACTGAATTGTTTGCAAATTTGTTAATTTTCTGAATTCTCTGTAAAATAAACAGTAATGCACACCTAAAAGTTTTTGAAGTGATCGATATTAATTTTTGATCCCTCACAGAGGATTTTGTTACTCTGTGATCGAAAAGGAAGATACTTAGCAATATTCTGAAAGTAGGTAATGAAAATTTTGGTTGTAAATGTTTCAGTTAAAACAAAAATCTGTTATTAACTCTTTCTCTAAAATGACCATTGTAAAACATTCGCAGAAAATTTCAGGATGTTTAATTGAAACCTCTAATTTGAACTTGACTTTTGACTTCTTTGACCCTAAACCTGGTTTCCCTTTCCCTTCCTCCTTATAATTGATTCTTGTAATTGTAGGAATATAAGATTCTTTTCAGTTCTCAATCTGCCTTGTAATTACACTGTTTTCTTCAGCTACAGTGAAAGTTTTTAAGAGAAATAATTTAATGAACTTTTTAAAGCAATATTGACCCATGTCAAGCAAGAACAAAAACAACTGAAACCAATGGTTGTTACAGTGGTGTGAACAGCTGATTTATTTACCAGTAAATAAATCCATATGTCGGATTTCCCAGCCTCAAAGGTGACCAAATCCAGAATGTACACAGAGCCCATTTCAGGCACATAGCTCTGGAGAAGTATTATATTCTTCTCAGAGACGTGTTAGTGATTCAGTCAAAATCCTTAGGTTTAATGAACCCTGTCTTGTGTTCCAGAGTTAACAGACTGAACCCTGTGGGTCACAGTCCTCTCCCTGAAGATCCTGCCCTTCACTGGGGAGAAATGTGATTCCTAGCACATCTGAGGAAGATGGGACCTGGGATGCCTTGTTGCCCAGAATTTCTCAAGTTTTTCCTCTGCAGCATCCTTTCAGCAGAGGAAAGAGAAGTTGGACTTTTTAGGCTTAGAAGCATGAACAGAAGCCTCCTTATTTACTTACAAAAAATTTTTAAATATATATATATATATATATATATGTTCTAATATAAAAATTCTTAAATTAGTTACTCATTTAAAGTATTTGACTTTCTCTTTGGCCACCAACTTTTTAGGTATCAGTGATGCTCCTACAAGTCACACCTGAGTTCGACAAGTGCTGCTTTGTCCACCATCTTATGTTAGGGGAAACCGAGTCCTGGAGAGGAAGTAGGACTCCCAGCTAGTATGTGGTTTGCAGGATTAACATTCAGTTCTTTTTAACTCCAACATATACCCATTTTCTAATAAGTAAGCTACTCGCAGAGGGCAGCCAAGTGTTTATTAGAGCATCTTTTTACAGTTTTTCACTTTGGAAAGAGTAGTTGCCCTTTCCTTCTAGAAACTGCTTGGAACCTAATGGGCTTAACAGTCTTCTAGAAAGAAGAGGATGATGAACCAATAATCTTTGGTGCATCCATAATTCACCTACATTCTTGATAAGAAAATGCCTCTCTTCCCCAAGGAAGCCATTAGAAAGCCTAACCCATCCTTTTTAGGCAGGTAAAAGCAAACCCTCAAAGTGGCCAGCTCAGGGATATGAAGCTTCATTATAAGTGGGTTTTGTTTTTTTAAACATTGGAACTATTTGCAAAACCGGCTGAAGCTTCAGAATGCCTGTTAGCTGGGTGATGAGTTGGTGGGTGAAGTACTCGTCGTCATCAGAGGTAATGAGTAATTGCAAGTGATGAGTCATTCTCACCAGCAAAAGTGAAGCAGACAGGGACATTGCATCCCTGCCACCTGCTGCAGACATCAGCAGAGCGACCTTCGCCAAAACATCCACCCTCAGTGTTGCTGTCTTCCTCACAAGGAGGAGCCCAGAATGGCAATGCTTTCTAGTAATGTCCTGCTGTGATGCTTCCCAGTTCCTCCTTTTTTTTTTTTTTTTTTTTTTTTTTGCGGCACCGGGGATTGAACTCACAACCTTGCGCTTGCCAGGCAGGCGCTTAGCCCGCTGAGCTAGATCCCCAGCCCTTCCCAGTTCCTCCTGAGGCGCCGCCCCTCCCAGGTTAGAGTCAGCGTCAGCAACAACGCAGCTGGAGGGGGCAACTCGGGTTCCAAGTTCAGCCCTTGCTTAGGTCCCATGCTTGCCTAGGCTCTGTGCCTTGACTCTTAGCACTGTGGATCTGAGTCAGCAATCCATTTGGCACTTAGCGAAGTCCAGGTAATCTCATTTGCTAGATCCTGTTATTTTGATTTGCACCAAGAGAACACATTTTGGTAAGAAAACATCATTTTACATATGTCCATATAAATTTTATTAAAATCATAACAATTAGTTCGCATTTCATCTGTAGTTAAAGAGAGACTATGATTAAAGTAATGCTGAAACCTACAAGAATCACTGCATGGCTAAGTTGCTTTTTCATACATAGTGTTAGGGACCAAAAGAAAAGGCTATTTTGTTTATTGGGATATGCAAAGTGTTATAAGAACAGAGCCATGTGACATTCTGCCTATCGGAAAAAGGTATTCAGACTCTATCTCCTTTTTTCCCCTCGTTTCATCTTGTCAGGTTTGGTTTGGTTCAAGGCCATTGGTTCTCTTAGAGAAAGAGGTCAGACCAGTTTGAGGAACAGGCGGCCTTTAGAAGAGCAGTTGAAGTATGCACGTGGGAACGCAGACGATAAAATCGTTTTGGAAAATAATGAACAAGTAACTTGAGAGCTTTCTTGAGGGTGGTATCACAGGTCATGCCAGGTTATTAATTTTCCAGCTCGGCACTGTGCCTCTTCAAAAAAAAAAAACAAAAAAGACACTTCAAGGGAAATGGATCAATTTTTGAAAGAAATGCAGTGGGGTGAGGGGAATTACAAAACTGAATGAAGTCCCCAGGTCAGTGGGAGTGGGAAAGCAAAATCACTTACGTTTAAATAAAAATTATGTATTGGAGAAGATGTGCGAAAGCATTGCAAAGACAACTGTGTTGAGTGTACTCAGACCTCTACATGTCTCTTGGCTCATTTCCATGACGCCAAAGCAATGCCCAAGCCCAGATGTTTATCAAAATGCAGATTCGTGTAAACAGCCAGGGAAGCCTCAGGTGTCACCTCACGTAGACCTTTGACATTTTGCTCCACTATTTGCAGGATTCAGGGGAACACTAGCCATTCCTCAGTTTCCCCCTCCCTGAAATGGGAAGTAGCACGGAGTCCACCACAGAAATGGTTCACGACCCAGGGGCCGCATGGCCTGTAGCTGGGATTCTTCCTTTCCTCTCTGTTTCTCTGTTGTAGTTCTCAAAGTGGTGACCCACAGTCACCATGGTGACGCAGCACACAGTGATGTTGCTTAGAAATAATGACAAGTGGTGGCAGCGGGGAAGTGGAGCGGGATGGTGATTAGCCTCTGAGGAGTGCCCAGTCTGGGCAGAGAGGCAACAAAAGAAGCTGTTTCCAAGCAGAGGGATCAAGGAGCTGTAAGAATCAGGGTGCTGATGCTCCCTAATGTCATCTCCCTGCGCCTGGTTGTCCCTGGGCTTACATGTTATGGAATATGCACTTTGTTACCAGGGTATTTTATTGCTCAGAGCTTGGGGGCTTTAAACACAGTAAATATTTGTTGCTGATTTCGATATCTGGAAGTTAGCTCAATTTCCTGAAAGATAAGACAAATTGTTGACTCAGACCCATTTCTGTAGCCCACTTCATACTTGTGGCTTGAGTCATTCCTTGTCAATGGCGATTAAAAAAGTATGGCAGGAAATTGAATTTTTTTTGGACTTCTAGGGTGAGTGAAATCATAACAAAATCAAATCTTGCTTTAATAAATTGGCCCCTCCCTGACCCTGAACTCCTGGGTTCTGCTTTTCTGCTCAAGTCAAAGGGAAGGACATATAAGAAAATCTTACCTTGTTCAATGTTAATGAAATGCTATCACCTGCATGTCTCCCTCTGCTG
The DNA here is from genome assembly GCA_004365215.1 of Cuniculus paca. Lineage (NCBI taxonomy): Eukaryota > Metazoa > Chordata > Mammalia > Rodentia > Cuniculidae > Cuniculus > Cuniculus paca. Next base: position 30,782 of record RJWT010000078.1, read on the forward strand.
CTGAGATCTTCCCCATAGGTGTTCAGATAAACAAGCAGCTTTCTGTGACTGTCTGAACCTTCTGAGCCCATGTGACCATCTATCTACGGACCCCATATGATCAGCTCTGTGGTAGGATGACTAAGTTTTGCACAGGGAGTGAGGGGAAAGGGTCAGATGTGGAAAGAGCTAGAAGTTTCTTCCTGCAGGAGAGGATGTCTGGGAGTCTTCAGCAGCCACATTACAAACTCAAGAACTATGGCCACACCACAAGAGACCAGGTCAGAGCAGCTCCTGCTCTCTGTGTCCCTCCTCAGAGAGTTATGAACCCCCACCACCACCTAAGGTTCTCAGCCGTGAGGGTCCAGATGGCTCGAACTGGGCCCCTCTTGTTAAGGAGCATCTCAGACTCTGTGGCCATTCCTGCTGGTGGCCCCGGGAACCAGCACCATTTCCATTCAGAAGTGGAGACCTTTGTCTGGGGTTGGACCCACAGCAGTGCCCCCTGCTGCACAGGGAGTCTGGGTGGGATGCTGCAGACGCTGCTCCAGCAGCTGTCCACATGCAGTGCGAATGGTAGGGAAAATGTGGAGAAGAATTCAACTCTGGAGGACCAAGTCCCTGGCCCATGTCCTTCATGCAGCTTGGGCTAAAGTACTCTGCACAGTCCTCTTCATGCCTGATCTTCCCCAGGCCTGGGTGCTGCGAGGATAACCCCCACCACCCTACTGCCCCTCCTGGACCCTCATTTTTTGCTGCCCCCCCACTCAGGGCTGTGATCCACTGGAAGAAGGAACAAAACAGAATCCACACATGTCCCCCTCCCCCGGTACAGATGCTCCCTTTAGATCCCACAGCTCAAAAGGCCTGCTAACAAATCTAGGCCAAACCCAGCCGAGCTGATAAGATTTCCAGAAGAGTTCCTAAAAATACATTTCTCCTTAAATCAGCCTTGCCAATCACTGTACAATGATAGAAGTTTCAGGACAGAAGTGGCTTTAGAAATTGCTGGGCCTCCTCCCTCTTAAACCTCAGAAACCAGAGTCCCAGAGAACTAAAATAATAGCAGTAACAATAACAGCAGAGAAATATTTCAGATCACATCAAGGAGATGGAACAAAGCGAATCATACAGGCAGGCACAGACTGTGAGCTGTGAGGACTATTTCGCCGTTTGTCTATCCATTCAAGTTTTTGCCGAGTGCTCTCTATGTCCCACGGTTAGATCTTATTCTAGATGTTAGAGCTACAGACAGACCCTGTCCTCCTACACACTGCATTCTAGTTGTGGGAGAAAACCAACAGATAGGGAAGCAACTACTTGAGTGTAAAATAATGATAAGAACTTCAGAGGGAAAATAAATCAGAGTGAGCCAGAGTGAAAAGGCAGGATTGATGTAATATTACATCAGCAAAGGAGTCCCCATATGACTGTCTGAGAGGAGTATTCCCAGCAGAGAGAACAGCAAGGTCAAAGTTCTGAGTAGGATGTGCCTAGCTGTCCGAGGACCAGCTGAAGGCCAAGGTGACTAAAGGGGAGTAAACAAGGCGGTATGGGGCCAACCTCCAAGATCCTGTGGGCTAAGACTGGCTAAGACTCTTGACTACCACACCCAGCGAGGTGGGGAGCCACTGGAGATTCCTAGGTAGAGAAGTGAAACACAATTCAAAGGCTCCCTTGGGGTAGATTGTTGGGAGTGACTGCAGAGACGGAGGCAAGGGAGGAATCATCAGGAGATTAGTTAGGAGGCTACTGCAGTAACCCAGGAGAGAAAGAAAAGTGTCTGCAATGATGGCGGCAACAGGGCAGAGGCTGAGAAGCTACCAGATTCTGGAACTACGGGGAGAGTCAAACCGATGGATTTGCCAACAGATGAGATGTAGAGTTACCAGAAGAAAACGAGCAGGGTAGAGAGAATACAATAAAAAGGAGCAGGGTAGAGAGACTACAATACAAGAGAATACAAGGCGAGTGTGCTAAAAGCCATGCCACTGAGCAAAGAAAAGTTTAACTGAGGCCTAGTAGATTTTATGGAAAGCTGTCTGTTTTCCAGCCCTTGCCTCTCCTCTCTCCATCCCCATCTGCAGGTATGCTAACCTCTTTCTTCTCCAATTAACACAGGCCACCAGGCGTAAAGTAAGCCATTGCTCTCATCTGTATTACCTTTCACCGTAAACACCTTATCTTAAACCGTCCTCAGTAAACGTTTGTTCTGAGCTCCACCTGGGTCTTATCTCCCATTAAAGATGCTAACCCTGGGGTAAGTGCTGCTATCTGGGAATCTATCAATGGGCTCTACACTGGCTCCCTGCGGTGCTGACCAGTTCTTGCCTCTGCCTCTCATTGACACCTGTGCACACTTCTTACTGCGCCTTCTGGGAAGTGACTCATTCTGATGAAAGGAGGCCGCCTCTCCAGCCTTTCGGCACAGCATGTGTGACTGTGATGAGTCCAGCCCTTCTATGCTGGGGACACCAGCCACACCCACTGCTGGGCTTTGCTTAACGCCACCACTCGGCACGTGCACACTCACACGTGTACACGTCCAGATATGTATGAAGCTGCAGGACAACAGCAGAGAGTAGCCCTTCCACTGTCCTCCTCAGTGGCAGTCCCCTCCATGTGCACTGTCCTCAGACCAAAAGCCTTTGTGCTCCTTGAAACTGTCCCAGGTCCAAGGCCTTGACCTTTGAAATGGGCAGCTCCTATCCTCTGGCCTTGTTCTCTGCCCGCTGAGGGTAGATGGAGAAACCAACCAAACCCTAGCAGCTCATTTCACAACAAATTCCGACACCCCACAGAAGCTGTACCCTCTCGGCTACTTGATGTTCCTAGCTTTTGTTTCCCTCTGGCATCGCGTCACTGCCACCACTGATGCCCAGGACATCCGGTCCTTTCTGAGGGTTCCAAGCCTGCCATCACCTGTCTGAGATGGCAGGGGCTGGAGACACAGTGTACCAGCGCATCGTTTTCCTGCTGTGTCCCTCCTGAAGCTGGTAACCTTGTCCTTCCTTCTTCAGGATGCTTGCCGCTCTCTGGCCCCTGACGCCATGCTGCCATCTTTCCAAGCTCCTTCTGGTTTCCCTCCTTCACCTCAGAAAGGCATCCTGGGAAGGGGCACAGGGGTGACAGCACAGGTGCTTTATGTGGTGCATCGTCACACTTCCATGAGCAAACCTGAGAGCCCAGAAGTGCAAGCACCCAGGACTCCAAGTCAGTCAGAGCCCATGTGACTCCAGAGTTAGGAGCATGGACAGCTGCCCTTGGTGTCCTTGGAGCGCCAAGAACCCGAGGCATGGAGTATCTGTCCTCCAGCTGCCTCTGTGCTCACCCCACAGCAGTGTGCCACAGAAACTACTACCCTGGAGAGTCAGCAGCGACTTTCTTATCATGACAGCCAGCCACTGCTCAGCGCCCGTGTGCCATGGTCGCCTCCTATCAGGGGACCTCACTGGCTCCTCCCTCCTCTTGAAGCGTTGACCCCTTCTCCCTTGTTGCGGTATTCGGAGGACCTTCAGTCCCTCATTGGTCTTTCTGCGGTTTGCCTTGCTCTTCTTCTTTCTGTCTCCTCTAAGTAAATGAACTGCCCTTAATCCTGTTCAAGTCTTTCTCTTTTTGCTCCTAATGTGCACACACGCCTGTCTTGGGCACTTGTTCTGGCTCTTACCCTGTGTGTGTCTCTCATATCCCATGGTCTTGGCTGTCATTTCTAGGAACGTGAATTTCAGCTCCGCATCTGTGATCATGGCCTGTGTCTGCACTTCCAGCTGGTGTCCCATTCCTGACACCATCCCTCCAGGCAGGGCATGCATGTCTCACTTGTGGGATCCACGTTTTGAAGTTTCTTTCCTGTTCTTCTCTAGCACATCGCCTTAACCACCCAACCACGACTACATTTTCCTGTTCTTCTCATTCGCAATCCCCAAAGATTATTTGGTTGCTAATAAGTTTATTTCAGACTTGACCTGGAAGCACCCTCCTCCTTTTCCTTCCCGCCACCCAATGTCATTTTTGCCCGGATTATTCCTTTTCTCCTGGACCATTGCTATATAACCTTTAACAAACTCCTCATTTGCTGCAAGGTCTTCCCAGGTCTCCTGCATCCCAAGTGATGCTTCCAAAGAGTGTCCGCCAGTTGGGGTCTTGTCTGCGTCCTTCCAGTGTGACCCAGTGTCTTCCGTACTGACCTGGTGACACATTACAACCACGTCTACTTTGGTAGCCTAAGATGCAACCTCACTGTTCTCAATGGAGACCATACGACCTCAAAGGGACACTATGAAACCTAAGGAGTATCGATTTTTTAAAAATATATCTGTTGATTACACTAGTCATTCCTTTCATTTGATGATGAAATTATGTTATAATTATGTAGGTATTTAGGCAGATGAAATGGCCATTAGGAGAGGGAGAGGGAGAAGGACAAAGGTCAGCTGAAAGGCAGTCCTGTCCACCGCAGACTGTGACCAGGGAAAGAAACAGGAGTTCTAACAAAGATTTCTCTGGGATTTCAGGGCTGGATTCAGCCAACAGCTCAATAATTGTACTGTCTGTTTGCAGCCATTGGTTCCTGGACATCCAGGAAACCGGTAAGTATTATATCAGTTTTAAATGCTAACTAATACAATTGCTTTTATTCTAATAACAGTGTCTCCTAACTGAATTATAGGTATTGGGATAGAAAACACAGCCACAGTGAAAAAGCATAATTTGAATACAAATATGTGCTGAATATATTCTATCTGGCTGTGGTCTCAGAAATATATTTAGAAGTTTTCTCATTTCTAATTAAAGATAGGATTTCTATCTCTGCATATTTCTGGAATCGGCTAAGAAATACATTGGAAATTTTCACATATTATAGTAAGCCCTGAATTTTATGATTTTTTTTAACTTGTACTTTAAGATAAAAGCCACATTAAAAAAAGTTTTAGTTTGGGATTTTTCCTTTTATTACCTTTGTCAAGGAATATTGACCTTTCTGACCTATGTGTGACTTTGGGCATCTCTGTGTTTTATTTCCCTACAGAAACATACTTGAAAGTATGTTCAAAAGAACAAAATACTATGTGAAATGGAGACATCACTGTCAGTCATGGTGCTTTCCTCACCCAGAATGAGTGTTTGTAGTTAGTCTTAGAAGAAGATTATCAAAGCATTCTCTAGCTCACATTCTAGAAAGGACTTCCTGGCTTGTACCGAGACAGCTTTTCTACTTCCTTCTATTTACACATCATTGACTTGGAGAAAATTATAACTATTAGCGAGTAGAAGTTATTTCCACCTGTCATTTACGTGTCTTCATGTGTGGATACTGACAGGTACAACCAGCGATGTAGCTTTTCAAAATGCCCAGCAAACCCCAGTGAAGTTCCTAGCAAGTAAGAGAACTGTCTTGCCTCATCTTGCCTACTTCTTGTAGTCTTAAATATTCAATACAAGGACTGTTCAGAAATTTAAAAATAAAAATAAAATTGGGGTAGATGTCATTGAGGAGCTAATGTCGATGGAATTTAGATACGTGGAGAGAGTACTTGTAATATACTGTGATTTTGCTCTACTGTGGTTGCAGTACATATATTTATGACTTTGGCATTACCCCTGATTACAAACAAGGAAAACTGCAGTTCAAAGAGGTGAGGTTCATTTGCAATAAATTAAACCAATTGAAAGGGGCCTAGAAATAAAAATTCTTTTGAAGACACCATTTTTGCTGTCCTGCTCATTCTTTTTCTTTGAAAAACCAATCCAGTTTTTTTTTTTTTTTTTTTTTTTTTTGGCATCGCAATCCCTCTCATTTCTGTATTTTTCTTGGTCCTCTGAGCTTTCTGTAGGAAGGTCCCAGTTAAAAACCTCTGCTGTGTGGCTGTGATTACTGGGCCGGCCATATTACACCCCAATCCTGGGGGTCAAGTGGCTCTCAGCCCTAGTGCTGAAGGGGCAGCCTCTCTGGGTCCCTTTCCACCTCAGGTGTCTGCATCTGATAAGCTCAGGATGTGGCCCAGTCATTGATCCACAGAGCGAGAGCATTGAGAGCTGTTTTAAATCAGGCTCCAGAAATAGAGGTGGAGATACTCAAAGATCTAGCCACTCCCACGAAGGAAAAATTGTTTTTTTTTTTTAAAAATATGTGTTAAGAATTTAAGTATTAAAAATAGGAAACTCAAAAGATTCTAAAAATGAAGAAATAGACAGGTTAAGGAGATAAGAGTCCTTTATTGTAATTGGATTATGCAAAATAAAATTAAAGGCATCCTATAAATTACTTAATGGATAATGAGTCCTTGACTGTCTGACTCAGAAATCGGTTTGTTTTGCAAAGATCCTTTAATCAGCTCCCTGGGAGGCCCATGTCTGGCAGACAGCTGAGCTATCCTAAATGACCAAAGTACCCTCATGAGGCTGTGTGCTGCAGAGCTATTTCGCTTAAGGCAGTCTTAAATTTTGATCAACCTCAGTCTCAAGATCACACATGACTGATGTTTTCCTTTAAAAAAAAAAAAAAAAAGAACAAACTCTCTACAAAGAATATGTGTGTTTAGGGGGTGGGACACAAAACCCAGATGCAGAGAAGATGGCAGCAGAGGTCAAAATGGCCACGGGAGTGGCTGTGACAGAGCCCAAAATGGAGGGCAGCGGCACACCTAGTCTGCTGAGTGACAGCCAGGTTCCTGGTGAAGGAGAACAACCTACTCTGAATGAGAAGAGGCAGGAGAAAAATATAAAAAGAGGCAATCACTTGGAGCCATATCCCAATCCAACCAAAAGACACCGTGTCTTCATCACAAGCATGCCTTTTGATGTTAAGTGGCAGTCATTTAAAGACTCAGTTGAAGAAAAAGTTGGTGAGGTAACATACATGGAGCTCGTAATGGGTGCTGAAAGTCAAGAGGATGTGCTGTGGTTGAATTCAAGATGGAAAAAGGCATGAAAAAAAGCTGCTGAAGTTCTAAACAAGCATAATCTGAGATCACTGAAGAGAGGGAGGACGTAGAAGTGGAAGCAGTGTCCCTGGGATTGAGAGGATGGGCCCTGGCATTGACCACACTGGGGGTGCAGGCCTGAGCTAAGGCATGGATTGCTCTCAGAGATGGAGTACTTGGGCCTGGTCATGGACTTTATGGGCTCTTTTGAGTGCATGGGCTGTGGTGTCTAGCCCATGGGCCCACTGAGCCTGGACCACATGACCTCCAGCAATGAGCAAATAGTCTAACCCATGGAGCCACTGGGCTCTGGCATGGAGCACATAGGTGCTAGCATGGACTTGCGCCTGGAGCATGTGGCTGTGCCCATCAATCATGTGGGGCAAACCATGGAGTGCACGGACTCTGGCATAGAGTGCAAGGGCCCTGCCATCAAGTACATGGGCCCGACCATGGACCACATGGTGCACAAAGGCATGGAGGCCGCCTGGAGGGCTTGGGCCCCATGATGGACTGCATGGGCACCGGCCTGGAGCAGATACACACCAACTTCCTGGAGCACATGGGCCCCACCATAGGCCCGGCCCCAGGCACCAACATCGAGGGCAAGGGCCTGGCCATGGGGGGCAGTGATGCTCAAGCTTTGACAGAATGGGATACTTTGGAGGAAGCTTCACCAGTTCCTTTGGTGGAGCTGGAGGCCATGCGCCTGGGGTGGCCAGGAAGGCCTGCCAGATATTTGTGAGAAACCTCCCATGTGATCTTACGTGGAAGATGCTGAAGGACAAATTCAACAAATGTGCTGTACACTGACATCAAGATGAAGAATGGGAAGTTCAAGGGGTGCGGTGTGGTTAAGTTTGAGTCTACAGAGGTGGCTGAGAGCCTACCGGATGATGAATGGCATGAAGCTGAGTGGCCAGAAGATTGCTATTTGGATTGATAGAAAAGCTTAAGCAGTTGCCTCTTTAAAACATCAATACTGGACCTCTGAATTTGTATTTTTTCTTGTTGAGCATTTTAACTTGTTGTCTGGATAAAGATGTTTAAAGAATTCAGTTGCTTTTTGGAGTAATTCGAATTACTTTTTTAATGACTGGGGTTTCATTTGACCGTTTGCATTGTAGATAGCAGTGTACGTGACTATTATTGTAGTTGTGGCATCTTGTTGACCTCAAATATGATTTTGATAATAAATACCAGTTCCTGAAAGAAAAATAGAGTTCACAGGGTGGGGACACCTGCAGCCTGCAGCCTGGGCTTGTCTGGCGCATGGAATGGAGGGAAGCACCTCCTCCCCTGGTTGAGTGCAAGGCCAGGCTCTCCAACTGGCCCAGCTGCATAATCGAGTGACTGTTCAAGAACACGAACAGCCAATTTTTCCATACAGTCCAAAGTCACATCTTTCTGAAAAGCCTTAACAGCTAGAACAGATTTAAATAGGTTTTGAAAAATGAAGTGGCATGTATATAAAGAGCCTAAAAATAGTTGATATTTGGTTGTAGAGTTCAGTGGCAAATTCTTTGGCATTTCAGGAAATACTGCACAGCCTTGTGTCCTCATCCTTGAATTGTGATCTGGTTTTTTCCTTTAAAGACATTGAAGGAGAAGTGTGGGGATTCATTATAATGTACTCTACAACTCTTGACTGAGGCCCGAGCTCTTGGTCACCAAGGGCCACTGGGCCCTTTAATGTGGTAGTGCTCTCCCAGACAAGCAAAGCCCCACCCACCCCTTCTATAGGCTGAGTGAAGTCTATTAGGTTTTTTTGGTAGACTCTTTTTTTTTTTTTTGGTAGCGGGAATTGAACTCAGGACCTTGTGCTTGCCAGTGTAGGCGCTTATGCCACTGAGCTATATCCCAGGCCCTCCTGAGTGAAGTGTGCAGGGCTTTAAGGCAGTCTATTTTCTAATGCTCAGAGTCTTATCATGAACAGATCTCTCAGATGTTTTCTGTTAGTCTAAGTTTGTTTCATTTTTATTGATCAGGCACACAGCCACAGGGAAGCCTGCAACTGTTTCCGCAGGAATCGGTGAACTGAAGACCCTGCAGGCCACCCAGGGCAGTCATCTCTGTTCCTCCAGCATCCCGCAGGATGCCTGGCCAACAGCAGGGTGGCAACAGATTCTCGAACTCGGGCATCCATCACCCCATGCAGGCCTTGTTAAAATGCAGAATTCTGGCCCTTAACCCCAGGGTCTCTGGTCCAGGGCCTGTGAAGTGGGGCTGGAGAATTTGTATCTCTAACCTGTTCCCAGCGGATGCCACTCCTACCAGCTCCAGTACTACACTTTAAAAATCACTGCGCTGAGGGTTCTGGGTTTTGGGACTCAAACCATTTATCCTTGGGGCAGTTACCTTCCCTTACCCTGCTTGGCAGCAGGCACAGGCACCTGCTGGAATATTCCTACAGCTAATACTGAAGTTCTCTATTCAGAACATTACTCCTTTAGCTTAGAATTTGGGCCAGCGTAAAGTGCAAATGTTCCTGGGGGGAGGATCAAGAGTTCATTCCACAAACATTTGTGGAGCATATTCTACAGACCAGGCACTGGGCTGAGCTCTGGGAATTCAGATCTGAGAGCCAAAGTCTATTATACACACAGAGTAAACCCTGGAGGAGTTTACACTGAGGGGGAGGCAGTGGGATAAATCAATATTTACAGTTGTTGTGAATTAAGAAATAATGATGCCTATTTAAAAATAATTACCAGGCAACGTTAAGCGATGGGTTGTAAGAGAGGGCCTCAAAGGGGGCTAAAGGAAGGCAGAGAAGGGGAGCTGCACCGGGACGTGGTGGGAAAGGGTTGCCAGGCATGTCTCAGAGCAGAGCAAGGGCGAGCTCTGTCTTCCTCCAGGAGGGAGCTTAAAAGGCCGGAGGTTTCTGAGCGCCAGCAGAGGCCAGCAGAGAAGCTAAAGGCCAGAGAAGCAATGGGGGCAGCCACTTCCAAATCTCACCTAGCTCTGCACGAGTGGGTAGGGGCCAGTGAAGGTAGGATGGTTCGGGACACTGGAAATGAAACCGTAGCCAAAGCCAAAAAAGAAGGAGAGATGGAGGCTGCTGATATTACAAAGCAGCTGATAGGAAAGATGAACTCATGCAGAAACCCACGGAAGAACAGGAAGACTAAAGTTAGTAAAATCGTATTGTTTTAGGATTTTAGTGCTCTTGTCATAAAGAGGTCATTGCGAGATGGCAGATGTGTTCATCGGCTTCTCTATAGTAACCGTTTTTCTATCTGTGCATACCCCGTAAAATATATTATGTTTTAAACCTCAAACACACACAAGAACTTATTAAAAATAAAAAGAAGTGAGAAAAATGGAAGCGAAGGCAAACCAGTGAAACAGACTGGAACAGAAGCGGCCAGTAAGGTGAGCCGAGAGTCCGCTTCCCAGGGTAGACCAGGAAGCTGTGGGGAAGGCGAGCGGTGTCTTGCGTACTCAGGTTCCCCGCCGGCATAGTGAAACCTCTTTGGGAATCAGAAGGAAGGGAGCCTTTTGCAGACAGATACATTATTGACAGGGGGGCTTTGGGCAGAGGAACTTGAAAGCACCACTGCTTCTGCTCACCCGGACGGCAGGCATGGACACCGTTCCCTCCCAGGGAGCAGGCCCCAGCCAGTATCAGCAGAGCATTCAGCTGGATGACTTCTCGCTGGATGACTCCTGGGGCCCTAATGGCACTCCATGCACTTCCGGGTCGGCAGCGGCTAGAGGTGAGAGGTAGCAGTCTCTCTGTGGTTCCCTGGGGCTGCAGAATGAAGATCTGAGGGCTGCCACAGATGGATAAGGGGCCCAGGTGCCCTGTGCAGCCAGGTCTTTGATCTCTAAGGCATCTTCCTGCTCTCGGAATTTATGCTAGGGCAGATGCACCCCAGGCACAATCCTGATCATCCACACAACGTTATTGCTGGAAAGGCAGAAGCCTGAAACTAGATTTCATGGATAAAGATGTATAGAGAAATTCTTTTCTAAATCACCTTGCATTGGGACATTTTACTTTTTAGGAAGAATTTTTATATGTTGCCATGTAAATGTAGGTGGACTATTACCAACATTTTACAGGTAGAAAAGGTCGATCTTAAAAAAAGGGACTCAGCAAGGGTAGATAATGAGAAGCCTTGGCAAAATAAAGGCTGGAAGCAGATTCTTAGACTGAGTACTTTCCACCATTCCAGAAAGTTCCATGTAAGAGTGTTGTCAACAGAAATATAATGGGAGCTATATATATAATTCTGAATTTTCTAGTGGTAAAAAAGAAGCAAGTGGTGTTAATTTTAATAATATTTAACCCAATATATTAAAACATTTTCAATTCACCATGGAATAAATAAGGCCATATTAATAACATGTTATGACATTCTTTTTTATACCAAATCCAAATTCAGTGTGTGTTTTGCCCTTAAAGTACATCTCCACTTGGATGCCAGTTCTAACTGGAAATACTTCATCTGTGTTTAGGTTTCATCAAATTTATAATTGGAAAAAGTAGATTGATATACTCGAGATTTTAAATATAGTTCTTCAGTTGCACAGGCACAGGCACATGTAACTGGTGGCTCCTGTGTTGGATGGCACAGCCTGACACATAGCCTTTCCTGCTGGGCACTTGAGGTCTGGCAGACCTAGTATTTAATTAGGTCTCTGTGTTAGTGTACATTAGCTGGTCCCTTGATAACATGTTAAAATGTGGTCTTTCCATCCATTTCCATGATTGCTCATCTCCTGTGGAGGCTTTGTCCTAAGCTAATTCAAGTCTTCTCTCCTCCTCATTCCCATAGCCTCTGGCCTGTACCCACTTGTCGCTACAGGCTATGGAGGCAGTGCCTTTGATAACTAGCTGTATGCTGTTAAGGCTGGGAAGAAGAACAAGCTGGGAGAAAGACTTGGTGTATGAGAGGTTTTAACAGCAGCGTGTTCGAGTGTAAAATGATGTATGCGTCTTTCCTTCCAGAATGTCTTTGATTTACAAGTAACTTGGCCATCAGAAAAGTTGGCTACCCTTACTTTTAAATGTATTTTGAAGATTTATATGTAGAATCTAAAGAAAAAAAAAAACTCAGAATATTACCATAGCTGGGGGGAGAGAAGGATTAGCACCGTTAATCAGAAGCATAACATTTCAGTTAAACAAGAGCGATAAGTTCAACAGCACACTGACTATAGCTACCGGCAAGTTACTGTATTCTTGAAAGTCACTGAGAGTAGATTTTAAGTGTTCACCTCCAAAATATGATAAGCATGTGGATAATGTATATGTTGATGATCCACAATATATACTTATTTCAAAACATTGTGTTATACCTGATTAATATATGCTATTTGTTATTAAACAAATTACTTTTTCTCATAACAAGTTTGTTTGGATAGAGTCTGACCGTTTAAATTGTGTTTGGGCTTTATAATAACTAGAAATGTGAATCTGTTTCTCTAGGGGAAAATGTCTTTTCATCAAAAGGTGTAAGCGAAAGCTCATCCTGGGCTGGATTGAAAGCATTGGCCCTGTGTGGTTTTTAGGAATATCTGAGTAATTATTCATGTCATCCATGCATAAATGCATATGTTTGCCTGTCTCTCTCCTACATGTGAAGCCTGAGGGAAACACCATTGCCTTTGAGGATAAGCATGTACTTCATCTTTGTTGTCCTATGTAGGGCTCAGGAACTCTTTATAACATTTTGTAAATATGAACTGTGTTGGACCCATGATTTGCAGTCCCCTTCGCATTAGTGCCCATCACCACAGTCACAGGAGGCCACGTTCTCTTGTCCCTTGATTCCCCCATCCTTTGTTCTCCACTGGGCTGGTGAGGATGCAGGTCCAGGCTGGCCTAGGAAACCTGACCCAGAGTAAATTTGGTTGTTAGACTTATCTTCCTAAGCTCCTCGACTGAAGTTAGTTGATGCTGATGCTGTGAACGGGCGCTGCCAAACAGACAAGCAGGAACCTGCCTGGCCCCCTCAAATATTCTGTAATTGAAGTTAGGTATGTGTCACAGCTTTGAGCATGGCCAGCTCCCTTAAATGTGCATACATATTTACTCATGAAAACACTCATAATCAAGTAAAAGTGATTGGGATGAAGTAGTATCACCGTCACCTCCAAGAGAAGACTTTCTAAATCGATGAGCCCTGATCAGATAAGCCGGGGAGATACGACTATGGCTCCTCCCCTCCTTGAGACTGAGAGAGCACAGCAGTACTTCCAAGGATAGGAAAAGCTCTATTGCGGGGAAGCCTGTCTGACTTGGTTTACTCAGCTAACTAAACTTAATTGAGCTGGTATAGATCAATGACTTCGTGCGACCTTTTGATATAACCAAGAGAGATGTCAAAAAGAGGTGTTTGCAACTGCTGCTGGTGGAACATGGCATAGTGTTTTATAATAAGCATTCTTTGTAAGTAGGTGTACACTCTAAAATAATAAAAAGTGTAGTACAACAATGAAATGAACTAACGCAGTCACTTATTTGTTGTCATCAAATATTAATAACATATCACTCCATGTGTTCTTTTATGTGATGTGCAGTGCAGCCGGTTTGTTTACAACAGCAACCCACAAACACAGTTACAGTGGCTAAGATGTCACTAGGTGCTAGGAGTTTTTCAGCTTAATTATAATCTGATGGGACTGCAAGCGTGTATCTGGTTTGTTGTTGACCAATGTATCATTTATTCAGCACCACTGCAGTCTACTTCCAATCTGCCTCGTATTCTCAGCTGTACATTTTCAGCTGTACATGGCATATACAGTCTCTGAAAATGACCAGCTTCTGGAGTATATAGTCTTTTATTCATCCTCATCCTGGTAATGTTAAATTTTTAATGTTTGAATAATTTCATAACCTTTGGGAAAATTAAGAGAAACGAAATGTGCTGACTGTAGAAATCTGAACTTAACCACGTTTTCATTGTACGCATCTTTTAATTACCAGAGTGTGGCTCAGTCAAACACTAAACCGAACTCAACTAAAATTAACTTGCAATCAATCATTCATTAAATTGGTCAGTAACTAATTCTTGAGGCCTAATAGATGCCATAAATCAAAGCACTTGAGATATAGGAAAGTACAAAAAAAATTTTCCTCTAAAAGTATTCACAGCAGAGGGGGAAGGCTAACTTTAAGCAAGTAACAACAGGAGGGAGGGAATGGTAAGAGATCAGAGAATAAATATCAAGAGGCTCTTACCTACCTACCTCGAAGGTCAAATCTCTGCAAACTAGAAATAACATAAAGAACAGGAGCTCATGCTTCATCCAAAATGACAATATCTTCATTACCTCGAAGAGATACATCCCAAATAATTGTTTATAGCATTCCCAACAATAAAATCAATGACCTAAATGTGAAATTAATTGGGAGCCACAGTTGTAATACACTGTTTTGCGATTAAGCACATTAGATTGAATTGTTGCAGAAGGCCTAATTATTGTGTCTGCCACACTCATCCGTTTGAGTCATTCCTAACTTTTGGACTACTGCCTAGATCATCCTGCAATACGGCTTTGGATGTGTATTCTTCTTCTTCTTTTTTTTAATGCATAACTGTCCTCACTATATTCAAACCTCTAAACTACACTTTTGCAAATTCTAGATGAAAGCTTTAGAGTTTGTTCAAGTCTCAATTTCATTGAGTTTGGGAATAAGTTGATGTGCTATTCTGTTTTGCAGGTTTATGATTTAGAAGTGCCTGTGTGAAGTCACTTTTGCTGGAAACTGCAGACTGGGAGCTCTTCTTACATTCACGTCTCATTTTTCTGTCAAGTACACTTTACCCTGACCTTATGAGTGGATGAAGATACCTCAGTTGTCTGACTTTGCCAATTGCTTAAATTCAGAAAAGAACGAAGGAAAGAAATAGCCTACTAAAATATGAACATCTGAGAGGCTTCTTTTCCACCTACGTCCATAGCTGAGCATCAAAACTGAATATTCTCCAAAGGAGTGCCATGATATTAAAGTCACTTTATTAAAAACAGTTATAGCAGCAAAGCAGTCAAGAGACTGGGACACGGAAAGCCAGAGATGACACTGAGCATGCTTTTATTGCGGCCTGCAGTCTTCAAGTGGGGCATATTGATTGATGAGTGACTGCCTGCCAATAAATTCTCTCAGCACTCTGTCTCCTGGATTGGACTTCATTAAGCAATTTATCACTTACCTTCAGACTTACATGTGGGAGTTTTCACAACAGTAGTTTTGGGATCATTGGAACTGGGATTGATTTTGTCCTTTAACAGAAACTAACAATCCAAAGTACTTTCTCATCATGGCTTTGAACGTTGCTCCAGTCAGAGATACCAAATGGCTGACATTGGAAGTCTGCAGACAGTTCCAGAGAGGAACGTGCTCACGCTCCGATGAGGAATGCAAATTTGCTCACCCCCCAAAAAGTTGTCAGGTTGAAAATGGAAGAGTAATTGCCTGCTTTGATTCCCTAAAGGTAAGTGAATGCATTTTACATGTCATTTCAAAACCACAAACAGAATGCTTTTCTTTGAACTTTTATGGAAATTTAATAATCACTTTGAAATTCTGTGTTCTTATTTGTGGTCGCTACTGGGAGGTGTCCCCCTCAAATTTGTTCATATCAGGCAGAGATAAATATTTTACACATCTGTGTTTAAATTAAAAATACATGATGGCATATTTCTGGTCTGGCATGACATTCATGTACCCAAGAGTTTTAAATCAAAGTCAGTCTTGTGACAACTGAAGATAAATATTTTATTAACATTTGATCTTCTGGAGGGTGTGTAAAGGTGAAGAAATTGAATGTGTCACTTTCATGTGACAGTCACTGTGACTTACATCTTGAAGAATTTTCTATTCTTGTGGTTTGCCTTCTTTCTTGACCAAAGGGCTCCTTAAAATACTTGTTAATAGTGTTTTCATTGTCTTTTAAAATTTTTTATAGCTAACAGAAATTATTAAATATAGACTCAATACTCAGTACCTAGGAACCTACTATCAGTAAGTTATGTAAGAAAAAAACAAACTAGTGTGGTTCAGATGGCTCCTTGAGGAGCTCATGTCTGGTAGAGAAAATACAGTGCATCAGCAAATAAGTACAATGCAAGAAGAAAGACCTTCACGCTTTGCAGGAGGAAGAGAAGGAACACTTCTATGGCATTCTATAGAAGAGAGCTCGCCTCTAGCTGACCATTTTCAAGAACTGATTTTGAAAGGTAGGACACCTGAGTTGTATACTCAGTTGGATAGAGTTCAGGCTTGAAGAAACGGGAGAATTTAATGAATAATCTAGTTGATAGATACGGAATGATTCAACTCAGGATGTTTGGGGTTTATTTAGCCCTAAAATTGTGATGCTGTGAGTTCCAAATTGTCTCAGGCAGTCCTGAGGGCATAATGATATTGTTCTCAGTGGATGCAAGTAAGACAAACTATGTTTCCATCTCTGCAGAACTTCAGTAAGCTTATCCAATGGTTTAAAATTTATTCACGCTCTTGATATATTACTTGATATATTCCTAGTGCTATGAGTTTACAAAATAGTGACCTTATTTAGCCTGTTCTTGGGTATTGAAGGGACTGGTTGTCTTTCAGAAAGAATTCATCTGATATAAAATATTATGACTTATAAATCAGATTTTATAACTCTTATAAAACTTCAAACTATCTATGTATTTTTAAAGGGAAAATTTGTATATACTAAAAGCAGAATAATATATTTCTAGACAAGAGAAGACTTTTAAGGGTAAAAGTTTGACAAGTTATATGTTTTAATCTACATTATGAACTACCCATTTTATTTCCTTTTTATCATAAAAGGTTTATTAAGCTACACTAAAATGAACTGAATAGATAGGTAAATCATAATCCATAAATGACAACAGTATAAGTACTTCTGTAAATTAATATTTATTTTACCTTTACTCAGAAAAGTAAAGCCAGGCTGATTTTGCTTTTATGAAGATCACCAGTGGAAACATTCACTGTGAAAAGCAGCGTAGTTTAAAATTGGATCATAAGAGCTTCAAGATATGGAAACAGGTCAGAGATGAGAAATTAATTTTCCAGATCATCTGCAATTCCTTTATTTTATTAATCCAAGTGTTCTCAGCTTGGATGTTTAATATTAAATATCGCTATTTTTATAAGTTTCTTAAAGCGTTATAGTTCTTAAATAAATCAGAGAAACACCAGGCAATATTCCTGACCTACTAATGGCATGTATTTCCCAAATATCAATTGAACAAAAACTCCCAGCAAAGAAAAGTCTCGCTCCTTATAATTCATTGCATGCTGGGGACCTCCAAGAACCACACTTGTTTGAGGAGTCTAGCTGATGGGTCCAGGACCATCAACTATGTTATATTTTGTGTTAAAAAAGAAAAAGCAATCCAAAGCCATGAGAATGCAGAATACTATTCAGGTAAAAAAAAAAAAAAAGTCATTTTTGGAAGTATCCAGGAAACCCATTTTTCAAGTTGGAAGCATGGTTGTATATTATCTCAGGTAATCAGTTCACTTGTAGAGTTGTAGAATTGCAGATTACTTAACTCAAATGTAATATTACATGTTTTTAAGGCTGCTAAACTGAAAAGACTGTGAAAAGAGCCCAAGACTCCAGAAAAAGTCAGGTCTGAGTCTATAAACAGCTGCTCAATCACCTTGAAATGTTGAGCGGGTTATTTATGCCTAATTAACTTTGTCCCTCCTCGGTAAAATGAGGATATGCAGCAGTGAAAATGACTAAAGCATGCAGAGTCCCTAGCAGCTTCAGAAATTCCTCGTCACATTGCCAGCTTGTTTTTAGGATTAGAAGCCCTTAGAACAGGAAAGACAAGTTAGTAAAGCAATAAAAATAGTATTTAAAAAGAAAAATAGTGATCAGGATCATTGCAAAACTATTTAACCTTATTTCATTTAATAGAGGGTGAGCGTCCCTAGTTCAAAAATCTGAAATCTGGAATGCTCCAAAATCCATTTTTGATCACTAATGATACCACAAGTGGAGAATTCCATACCAGACCTTACAAGACAGTTTGCAGTCCAAATACAAGAAATTATTTAAAATGATGTATAACTTTTACTTTCAAGCTATATGTATCAGGTATATATGAAACAAATGAATTTTGTATTTAAATTTATGTCTCATTTCAAGGATATATCATTATAGGAAAGTCTCCCAAAACATGAAAATATCCTAAATCTGAAATGCTGCTGGTCCTGAGCATTTCAGGTAAGGAATATTCAGCCAGTAAAGACAGTGTTGCTCAATGCAGCCCGTGTACAATAGGAGGAACAGGTCAGGGCCTGAGACTTAGACAGACTTTGAAGAATTCTGGCTGGCATAATAGAGCTATATCACGCGACACAAGACACTATCTCTTTGACGTCAAGTTCCTCATACGAAATTGATATAATAATTCCTGCTTCTTAAGGTTATTGCAAGGACTACCTGTCTGCATGTCCCACATGCTTAACCCAGAGCCGAATGTGATAGGGGGCGGAGATGTTGATTTCTCTCCATTCATAATAAAGCATCCCAGTACAGCCATTCATTAACTGTGATGACGAGATGTGCCCATCTCTTCATATGAACAACTCGGAATCAACTGCGTGTGATAATCCCTCAGTTCTAAAAATCAGTCATGACATTACAATAAATAAGGTTTGGGGGGAATGCCATTTTTGGATGAGTATCGTGTTGTTATTACAAGTGTTTTTCTGAAACACCACAGAGTATGTATTGATATAACTGCAAAAGGAATCCATGCTGCCCTGTGGATATAGGGACAGCTCACCCGTCAGCCTTTTTGCTCAATGTTTTAAGTTATTTGTATATATGAGTAAACATTCCATAAGTGCATAATAAAACAAATTTTGAGTGTTGGAAGGAAATTGGCTGAAGTCTTTGGAGAGAGACCTGTACATATAAACATGTTCTTATAATAAGTGTTTTAAAAATATAGCAATGTTCTTTTCTGTTAGTACACATAAGGAATACAAAATAATGAGATAGATCCATTTGGGGATGTGGCTAGATTCACATAATGCCTTTTAATTATTATCATCCCCATTAACCTGCTCCTCCTCCCCTCCCCTAGTTCCCTTTTCCATTTCTGAAAGTCTTGTCTTCTAGTTTCCTGTCATCTTTCTTTTATTTATTTTTTATTTTTTAGATTCCTTATATAAAAGAAAACATGGGATATGTAACTTTCTGAGACTGGCCTATTTTACATAGCATGATAGTCTCCAGTTCCATCCATTTTCCTGAGAATGACATGATTTCATTTGTCTTTATGGCTGAATAATATTCCATTTGTTTAGAGGCCACATTGTCTTTGCTCATTCATCTGTTGACGGGCATCAGGCTGTTTCCACAGCAAGGCTATTGTGAGTTGCACCACTATAAACGTGAGCGTGGATGTATCACAATAGTCCATGTCTCTAATTCTTTGGTATTGCTGAACCAATGGTATTTCTGCTTTTAGATTTTTATGCAACCTCCATATAGATTTCCATAGTGATTGTACTAGTTTACATTCCCACCAACCCTGACCCTGTAGCAAGGTTCCTTTTTTGCCATATCCTCTCCAGCTGTTTTTTTTTTTTTTTTTTGGACTCTTGTTGATAGCCATTCTGACTGGGGTGAGATCAAATCTCAATGTTGTTTTGATTCCCATCACCCCAGTGGCTAAAGATTTTGAGCATTTTTAATCTAATTTTTGGCCATTTGTATCTCTTTTTTTGAGAAATGTCTATTCAGTTCATTTGCCTATTTATTGATTTTGTTGTCTGGGGGAGGGGTTCTAGTTAATGTTTTGAGTTGTTTATATATTCTAGATATTAATTCTCATCAGAAGAGTAGCTAGTGAAGATTTTCTCCCATGCAGTAGGCTGTCTCTTCACTCTTGATTGTTTTCTTTGCTATGCAGAAGCTCTTTAATTTGATAGAATCCCATTTTCTGATTCTTGCTATTACTTTTTGTGCTGTGGGAGTCCGAGTCAGGAAGTCTTTACCTGTACCAATAGCTTCAAGTGTACCCCCCCGCTTTGTTTTCTTCCAACAGATTCAAAGTTTCTGGTCTTGTATCTAGGCCTTTGATCCATTTAGAGTCAACTTTAGTACCGGGTCAGAGATAGGGATCTAGTTTCAGTCTCCTCCACATAGATATCCAGTTTTCTCAGCACAATTTGATAAAGAAGCTGTCCTTTCTCCAGTGTGTATGTTTGGCCCCTTTGCATATATCAGCCAGCTGAATATGCAGAATTCGGTTTCTGTGCCTTCTGCTATTGCATTTATCTGCATGTCTGTTTTTGTGCAGGTACCAGGTTGTTTTTGTTACTATGGCTTTTTGGACAATTTAAAATCAGATATTTTGATGCCCTCCAGCATTGGTCTTTGTACTCAAGATTGCTTTGGTTATTCTGGGTCTTTTTTGCTTCTATATGAATGCTAGAATTGTTTTTTCTAGTTATGTGAAGGATGGTATTGTTATTTTAATAGGGATTGTATTGAAACAGTAGATGACTTTGGTAATATGGCCATGTTAACAATGTTAATTCTATCTACCCATGAATAAAAGTCTTCCCATTTTCTAGCATCTTCTTCAGTTTTTTTTTTTTTCAGTGTTCTATAATTTTCACCATACAGGTCTTTCACTTTCTTAGTTAGGTTGATCCCTGGCCATTTTTTGCTGTTATGAATAAAATTGTTTTCATTATTTCTTTCTTGGTTAGGGTTCATCACTGGTGAATAGGAATGCTATTAATTTTTGTGTGTTGACTTCATATGCTGCCAGTTTATAGCAGAGTTCTTAACAGTGACATTTGTGTATTATTCACAAATGTTACCTTGTTGCAGTTTATGGGAAGCGCATGCAAAGAGCTGATTTTGTTTTGAAAGTTTCAATGTGATGATGAACCATAGACGCCACTTTAATGCATTCCAGAACACAAGCTAAGTTAACTGGACAAAATGCACATTGTTTCTCAAGCAGTACACTCACTTGCAGCAAAAGTCCTGATGAAATTAACCACGTCCCCGATGCCTCTATGATCCATAAAGCATTTTATCTCCTGGTTAAAATCTTTGAGATTTTCTTTTCATATTCTTTTTCTTATAACTGATAAGAATTGACCTGGACTATATTGCAAATTGAAACATTTGGAAAGAAAGGTTTGGTATTTGCCCCTTTTGTTTTGTATTTGTTCACTTAAACATTTGAATTCAAACTCAGCTTAAGCAAAAGAAACAATTCAAAATCATACTGCTAATTTTGGTTGAAACTAGTCAGTATTTGGGGAAACCATGTAGACAACTTTTAGAAATTTAAGTGTAACCTTTCTCAATAAAAATTAGTTCAAAGAAAGACAGTGGGACTCATTTCACATCTAAATCAAATGATGTCACTTCTCTGTTCAAGACTTTCCAGTAGCTTCTGGTCTCACACAGCCCAACATTACAGGGGTGGGAAGGCCCTGGAAGATAGATCTGCTTCCTACTACAACCACCTGACTTCATTTCTGCCTGTTTCTTATCCAGTCCGTTCCAGCCCTGTGTCTTCGCTGTCCCCTCCATGTGCCCATAGGCTTCGCCTTTGGGCTTTTGAGTTTGCTCTTTGCTCTGCCTGGAGCATGCCTGTCTCAGTTGTATAAACAGCGAGTTCCCTCATTTCCTTCAGGCTTTTGATTAAAAAACCAAACCTGATTGGTGAAAAAGTGCAGCCAGCCTTAATACCAAGACTGATTCCACCATCGCTGGAGCACCACTTCCTTCTCACTCTGCCTTCCTCTTCTTCCCAGTACTCAGGGACACCTGATATTCTAGATAATTATTTGTCTGCTGGCTTTAGTTTATTGGTTTTTATCTGCCTCCTTCTATTCTGCTAGAAGGTAAGCTGCACATGGATGGAGATCATGTCTGTTGGAATCACTGCTGTCCCCAGAGCCTACAATAGTGTCTCACACATAATAGATGCTCAGTAAATATTTTCTCAGTAGTAGAGCATGTTCATCAGGCAAGTAGTCCGAGAAGACATGGTTGCAGAATATGACTATGCAGGGGTGCACTGCACTCCAAGAGGACTTCTCATTGTCGTGTCCATGTTGTGATCAACACACCCCTGGAGTTGAATGGTGTACAACCTGTGCGGCCCAGTGTTAGGCCCTCTTGCCAGTATCCCGATAGATTTCAAATCGGGAAGCTTTATGCAGGAATTTTAAGATGCAGGTATGACTCTGGAGGTAGAAAGCAACATTGAAAAATTGACAAGTAAATCATTCGATTTTCCTCTCAGAGTAATTCAAACCTCATAGGATGTGGAAACTACTTTCCCCTACTCTCTCATTCTCTCTAAATTTCAAAGATGTAAAAAGAGAATATCTAGCTCATTTATCTTGGATGGCAAATAAAATTTAGTCTTAGTACATATGGATGATAATTTCAAAATTAAAAGTGATACATATAAGATCATTCTGGAAAGTTCCTAAAAAACATGTACTTGAATTGCTACTGGGCTCTTAAATAGAGGTTAGTGATTGCAGAAATTGCTTCTGTGTTTTCTAAATTACCTGCCCAGTTTTGACCTGATTGACAAATGTAATCTCAGACAAATGATTATTGATAGTAATCACTTCAGTCATGTGAAACTTGCTCTATGCGAGGTACTTTTTGTACATTATCTAGTCTTCAGGAAAATGTTATTAACTCAACCTCATTTAAGTGAATATAGATTCAAAAATTTAAATAACTCACTTGTACTCCAGACTTGTAAGTGGTGGAAAAGAGACCTGGCCCCAATATCCGTGTGGCTTCAAAGCCAGCACTACCCCTTCCCTTCTCCTGACTCCTCTTACAGAGTAAGTCATTGATGTAATTAATTATAAAATGCCAGTAGCCTAATAATATTCATGTTTGACAAGTTTAGCATATTGAAGTGCAAACAAAAATTCTAAAATAGAAGTCCCCAGGAATAAACCTATTTAAGAACTAGAAACGTAAATATTTAAAAAACAGAAACTGCAAGAGGAAGCAAGACCCATGTGATACTTATTTTTGTTTATATCTGTATACAGATATTCCTTTGTTTCCTAGATCTATGTAACAAAAGTGGCTTTGTTCCTGTGTGTTGGGGCATACGTGGGTGCATGCACACGTGTGTGCATGTGTCCACATGATTCTGAAATGTTTCCACCAGCTTTTAATGTCACAGCACGCAGTACTGATCCATGCTTGAAGGCTTCGTGGAGCCCCCAATTGTGCATCTTGCATAACACATCTATTTCTCTAACATCCAACTTCTGCCCTCCTGTGCAAATCAGTCACCTCTGTGGCACTCGCCCTCAACACTTCTCAGACCTCCATGTCTGTTTACTCTGGAAGTCAGTGTTGTAGTATAAGCCTACAAGCTTCCAAAAGATAGGGTTCCAAAAGAGGACCATTGAGCCCTAGCGTGGCATCGGTCCGTCATATAGCAGAAGGGCATTAGTAAATATTTAAAGAATGCATAAATTAATGAAAGAGTTTCTATAACTTTTCAACATGGACTTTTGTAGATCACTAGAAACCGCTCCATCTAGAATGTTTGTGTGACATTCAGCCTTTTAACATCTTTGTTTCACTGTGCAGGCTTGGTCATCTCTAGAGAATCCTCTCCCCATGCTGTTCTCAGAGTTCCTTTGCTTGCCCCCACCTTCCTCTCCTTTTTGCCTCTAATACCAGTACTTCCTCACTTTGCTACCTAACCGTGGCTATCCTCCAAGACTCTGCAGTGGTCTTTCCTGTTTCTGACTCAGTCATCAGCACTGAAATCTTACCATCCTTCATGCATTCAATTCCATCTCTGTGCTGACAAACTCTAAATCTGGTGCTTGCCCTTTTCAGGCACCTCCGTAACTCCAGCTGCCTACTGAATGTGCCCATCTGGACGGCCCATGACACCTCCAATTCCACATGTCTAAATCCAAGCTCTTCATCCTGCTCTCACCTTACGCCACTGCTCTGGACTCCTCCATGACTTGCTCCCCAGGCACAAAACTTGACCACAAGGACCAGGACCCTTGGCCTTTTCATTGTTATTGTTATTTTCTTGTTCTTGTCATAGGGAAGTGTGACATCTTCAAGAATTAAGTCTAATATCCCAATCTAGAAAAGTGCCCACAGCTCACAGACTATTTCAAATGATCTCGGCATTTCAAGGTTTCCTGTTTGCCTCTAAAAAACTATATAGATTGCAAGTTAGGAAACCCTCATCTAAGGAGAATTCAGAAATATTAAAGTGGGGACCAAGGGTCATTAAAGTAGCCTTTTGATTATTTCACAGATTTGCTGAGAGGTAAGATTAGTGCCAAATCCCTCCTACTACTTCAAGATACTCTGTACTAAGGAAGAAGAAACGTGAGGCCCTCTGGACAACAGGACCATTGAGCCTTATGGAAGATCAGGTGGAATTAGTTTCAATGCCTTGAGTGAGGAAAGAAATGAGGAGTCTCAGGGCATCAGCCTTCAGCCTCCCTGTCCCCCTAAGGGCCAGCACACATGCACAGTAGATGATGCACTTTCCTGGAGACTCAGTTTCCCCCAGCACAATGGCTACATTCTCGCCCAGTTTAAAATTCAGTTAGACAAAATAATATCTGTGTTAGTTTCCTAGGACTGTCTCTGGAGGATGGTCATTCAGATTCAAGGTATTTGCAGGGCCCTGCACCGTCTGAGGCCAAGAGGGCTTTTCCAGCTTCTGGTAACCCCATGCATTCCTTGGATGGTGGCAGCATTACTCTTAACTTCTCTGTGCCTTTACATTTGTGTCTGTGCCATGGCTGTCTTCCTGTGGTGAATCCTCCTGTTTCGAGTCTAGGTCCACAGTTTTCCTTCTTGTAAGAATACCAGTTACATTAGGTTGGGGCCGACCTTTCTCCACTATGGCCTCACCTTAATTAATTGCATCCACAATGACTCTATTTCCAAAGTCACATTGTGATGAACTGGCAGTTAGCACTTCAGTGTATATTTTGGGACAACACAACTCAGCTCATAACAGTAATACATAAATCTGAAACACTTCAGAAATCAAACGCTGTGCTGTAATTTAAGTTTAATGATTGGAGTTGAAGAGAGAGACAAAGCAGAAAGACGTCCAAAGAGCATTTGGTACTAAGAAGGAATGGTGATACTGGATGTTTCTGATGACAACCTTCTAGGTTATCTTAGTTATTTTCTCTCATTGTTGAGACAAAATACCCAGCATCCAAAGTTAAAAGGGAAAAGGTTTACTTAGTTCACATTCTGTAGATGGTTCAGTCCATAATTGGCTGGTTCCAAGGCAGGGTATCTTGGCCACAGGCCATCACAGAGAACAGTTCATGGCACCCACAAGGTAGCAAAAGCAACAAGACAAGACTCTTTTCTGTCCCTTATATTGTATGCAGGCTACCCACCCTTGGGAAGGTGTAGCACTCACACCCTTAATCCTAGCCAGAACTATGCCAAATCAATCAGTGAACTGCTTTACTAATCACACACCCTTAATCCCAGCATCACACACTCTAGATTGAGACATCTCTGAAAAGTTCGCCCTATCTAAGACTGCATGTGGCTTTGGGGGGACATCTAGACACAAACCATAACATGAGCTAAAACTTTTTAAAATAGGTAAAAATAATACATGGGGAAGGATGACAAAAGTTAGTTTTACCTAAAAATGAATGGAGCACAACATTGATTTTTCATTTTAATTATATTTTAAATAATTACATTTGTTTATTACTCACTTTACCTTGGGCAATGAGTCTAACTTTTATCAGTCTGTTCACCAGTTCTAGGAAACTATTTCTCATTAAAGATTAAGGAGAAAGAAATGTTTATCATATTAAGCAATTTACTTAATGTTTTAACAATGGAAACAGCATTTTGCCCATCCATTTTTCTTTCATTGAAACTTATTTTTATTTCAGGATTTCAAAAAAAAAATGCAATGAAACAATAAGAAGCAAAGATTTCAGATAAAAGCCCTGACCTGAGAATCTGTACCCAAGCCATGGTATTGCTTCATCACAATCTATGTATCATATAATTTCACCTCTCTGGGCTCATGGTGCCTGACTAATAAATACAATTGACCCTTCATTTCTTAGGGCTCTACATCAAAGATTCAATCAACTGCAGACCAAAAATATTTGAAAAAATCTTACTTCTGTACCTAACAGGTACAGAGAGTGCATTTTCCTTTGTCATTCCCTAAATATATAGTATAACAACTATGTTGTTTACCTTGCATTAGTTATTAGAAGTAATCCAAGTATGTTTTGAAGTGTATAAGAGAATATGCATAGGTTTTATGAAAATACTGTACCACTCTCTATGTAACAGACTTCAGAATCTGAAGGTATTAGTACCCAAAGAGGTCTTAGAAGAAGTCCCCCATGGACACTAAGAGATTACTGTATTCATTGATTTGGTCATTCATTCACTCACTTCTTTTTAACTGAACTAGAGGCATGTGTTAGTCACCTCTTTATTGCTGGGGCAAACTATCTGACACACACAACTTAAAGGAGAAAAGACTTATTTTGGCTCATGATTTCAGAGGTGTCAGTCCATGGTAAACTGCCTCCCAAGGCAAGAACATCATGGCAGAAGAACTAGGCAAAGGAAATCTACTCAACCCATGACAGCCAGAAAGCAAAGAGAATGCAAGAGAGCCGGAGCAAGAGGAAAAGATGAGGGACACAAACACACCTTTTTAGACATATTCCCAGTAACTCATCTCCTCCAACCAAACCCCACCTCCTATTCAGCTATGACCGCATCAGTGCTTTAATCCATTGATGTAGTTAGTGCTGCATGGTCTAATAACCTTCCAGTGCTCCGCCTCTGACCACATGGGCCTTTGAGGAGACATTTCTGACCCAAACCATACCAAGGTGCAAACTGAAAAGGAACTAGTGACTCAGGTTTCAGTGTTGGAGAGATTCATGAATTTCTAGAAACTGCAGAAAATTAACTGAAAAGCACATGACCCATCTAAAGATGACAGCTGCCATCAGGAAACAAACAGGTATTGCTGCCTTGTGATAATCCAGCTGATTTTTAAGAAGAACCAGAGGTCTGAATTTCTATGTGAGGCTTCCCAATTTCTGAATCTTGCCAATCCATTAAAATATTTTTAAACCTCCAAATAAAGTATCCAAATAAAACACATTCACAGGATGCATTCCAGCCTGCGGATCGCCACATTTAACCTCTAAAATAAATAAATGAACAAATACTGATCACATGACAGACACTACTAAACATGAATGTAACAGTGTCATTGCTTCTTCCATGAAGACTTCATTGAGGGTAGAATTGATTCATAAACTGCCTTTAACATCTTTGAAAGACTGTTCACACTAATGTGTTGATTTTCTCTCATGTCGTTCTCCATTTGCCTCCCTGGTTGTTCCTTCTATGTCTTCCCCTTTTTTTGACCTCCAAATGCTGGAATCTCCCCAGACACAATCCCTGAACCTCTTCTCTATATTTCTTCACATCCATGGTGGACACTTTTTGTTCTTATAACTCCCCAAGCTTATTCTTGCCTTCAAGCCTTTGGATGTGCTGGCCCACTTACCAGAAAACTCAACTTCCTAGAAGACCTCATCTGATACATTGACCATAAACATTTTCTACCTATTGAATATTCCTTAATTTCCATCTCCAACCCTGATTTCGCCACATGTATCCCATTGCTTACTTGGGTATCAAAGTGACATTTCAAATTCAGTCCATTTACCGACAGCTTCCTAATTCACCTTTCTCCCTTCTGTCCTCAGTTATCTCCTTCTCCATGGATGGTACCACTCATTTAGTTGATCAGATCAACACCTTGAAGACTGCCTTGATTGTTCTTTTACTCCTACTGCTGTATCCAGTCCATTGCAAGTCCTATTCTCTCCATGCACATTTGAAACTGGAACAGTTTTCATCACTTCTACCATCACCACAATGGTGGCTCATAGGTCTATTGAATAGTCCCAGGAGCTCTCTCTCTGTCAGTGCCTATCCCAGAAGACCCTTTCAAAGCAGAAGTCACTCACTACATGCCACTCTCTTATTCAAAACCTTCTAATAACTTTGCACTTCATTCACGAAATTCAAAGGTCCTTAAGGCCGTGCCTCTATGATCTGGCCCCACAGACTGGCCATTCTCCCCCAACCACTCTGCTCTGTCTCATGGGCCTGTTCACTCTGCAGGTCCTCTGCACTGCCTTTTCCCTTCTCCTGGGCTGCTCTTTCTCCAGCTGACAGCAAGCCTTAATTCTTCATTTGAGTCTGGTCTTTATTAAAATCACATACCTATCCTGGAACTTATGCTTAAATTGTGTTATCTATGTGTCTCTCCATTATCTGTCTCCACCACTAAGGTGTAAAGCTGTGTGATCTAGTGATCTCATTCCTATTACCCCAGGGTACCTGGCAGCTATTGGATGCACAATAATATGTGAATAAGTATAGTTTTAAATCCTAAACTTTTAGATAAGACCGTTTCAATAAAATTCACAATACTTTTCTGGCTACCTATTGTTCAGTTTCTTCCATTAATTTACAGACAGAAAAATATCAGTGTTAAAAGCTTTGTACAAGTAAGGCTGTTTGGATTAGAACTCAAAAGGTGTTTGTGGGTCATGTTCATATTTCTAGCATCCTAACAGGAAGGTCACCTGGAGACCTGGCGCGGTCAGCTAAAAGCTATTAAAAATCATGGAGTGGTTCTTTGGGCCACAGTGGGCCATTCTACAGTTCCCAAAAGCCTGGTTTTAAACTGATGTTGGTATTTGATGAAATTTTCACTAATCTGCTATAAAATAAGGACACTGAAATCTGTTTGTTCCCATAAAGATACATTCATTCCATTAAAAGTTTTTTTATTCTGAGATTATTTCCTTTTTATTTTTCAACCATCAAAATATTCCTTTATTTTAAAAAAATTATTTTAGATGAGTTTTATAGTTGCTTTTCCTTAATGCCTTTGCTCATCAGAAAAAAAAAAGTGGATGACTCTATATCAGTTTCCTGCTTTTCCTATTAAATATTTGTGCTCCATAAAATTCAAAGGCAAGGATCTACCTTCTATACTACTTCCTCTAAAATCCATACTCTAAGCCTCTTTCCTTTCAGTCATAAACACCAGAAGTGTCTTGTAATAACAAAGTTATCACAATCTACATTTTACCTGCAGGGGCTCTCAGAATTCCTCAAACCTTGTTTTCCTAGCAGATGAAAACAGTTGAGTCCATCAAATTAGCCATTTCCCATTTGAAAGTGGGGGGTGAGAGATCCCCTATGGAGACCTTGAGACCCAGAATGCATTTATTTCTGTGAACCAGAGCAAGTCCTGAAGAAGCCCAGGGCAGGTGTCAGACAGTGCCAAGGTCTCCACCATGGCAGGGGGCACAACTCTGGGGCTGTCGGGGGCCAGGCTTAATCCGCAGGGGCTACACCAACAATGAGCCTCACCATTTCACAATTTCCCCATGAACTGACCCCATAACCCTAAATAGCATATTCTTTACACTTGGTTTGATTCAATTTCTTCCAGCTCAAAGATTATAGTCCAGTGCGTATTACTCCTTCTCAGCCCTGTCATGACCAAGAATAAAATTGATACTCTCAGGACAAGTCCTCCCACTGAGTACTGGCCTATGAAACTCAAAGAGTGAGTAGAGGTTGACACATTTATCTGCAATCAAATTTACCTAAGCCATCCTGCCCAACCAAACCAGTGTTTTAGGGATATAACCCATGGGACCACTTTCTTGATTAAGGTCATTTTCCTGCATTGAATATTAAGCCCTATAAAAGATGAAATATTTCCAGAGGAAGGAGAAAAAGAAAATGGCTCTGAGACCTTAACCTAGTTAAAAGAAAACAAAATGACTAGGTTCAACTTTAGACCTATTTATATTTCACTTAAATTATTATCACCTAACCAAAGCATTTCTTATTCTTAAAAAATATGATGTCTAATTTTTGACTGAATGAGAGATGCATCTACTAAGGTACATCAGTAATCAATCTTCATATAGAAGTTGACTTGTTGAAAAGTAGAATATAGTACATTGTGGCCTTTTTAAAAATGTCCATCCTGTTCACTTCTCAAATTTCAGGCAAAGGAATATTTCAAGTGCTCCTAGCCCTTATAAAAATCATTAATGACACCGAAGAGATCATTTCCACACCTGCCATGAAAATAAGCCCTGACCCAGATGCTCAGAATCTAAAATTAATCAGTAGCAGGGCGCATTTCAGACCGTTAATTCATCCAGCTTCTCTTCCATTCCCGTCAGGCACCCAGCCATTAAAAGGAACTGTGACATGCAGAAAATGTTTAGATAAGATACTTCTTTTTTTTTTTCTTTGACATGTATATGTATTTACAAGAAATAGCAGAAAGGAAACAAGCAAGGTATTCCAGTAGGAAACAATGATAATGTGATTGAGGAGGAGTTTGCACCGAAAGGTAGGTGGGACGCCGTCTCCTTATAAAGGAGGCGGCAGGCCTGAGAGGGGAGACAGCTTCCCAGGGAAGAGAAAACAAAGTGCTCAGCCTAGACAGGGAAATTTGCCAATTCCTGGAAACAAGGGGCCAGAAACAGTGAATAAGAGGAGCTGTGTAGGAGTCTGCATTGTTTCCTCAGCAGTCAGATTTGAGCAAAGGGGTAGCAGGCCCTGATTCATCTTGTGGAAAAGTCACTTGCCTGGAGGAGGTGTGGAGCCTTCACATCTTCCAAGTTCCGGGTAACAGCTCCTAATTAGGATGGTGGTGGCAGAGACGGGGAGATGTTTGTAGATTTGAAATATACTTTAGAGGTAGAATTATTAGGAAA
Source organism: Cuniculus paca (assembly GCA_004365215.1). Taxonomy (NCBI): domain Eukaryota; kingdom Metazoa; phylum Chordata; class Mammalia; order Rodentia; family Cuniculidae; genus Cuniculus; species Cuniculus paca. Next base: position 61,526 of record RJWT010000078.1, read on the forward strand.
GATGCACCATGAAAAGTTATGAAAAGGATCAATTGATACGCATCCTGTTTCCATTTGTTATTTTCCTCCTTTGTGTCATCTAGAGTCATTAAAGAGGGGACTATACTTTTCTCTCAAGAATACACCTCTCCTGTGTCTCTCTGTCTGTCTGTCTGTCTCTCTGTCTCTCTTTTTCTCTTTCTCTCTCTCTTTCTTCTCATGCTACTGGGAATAGAACCCAGGCCCCCCTCAACCACTGAGTTACACCCCAGCCCTGATCACTTTATTCTTGATGTCTTCAAAGACTCTTCTCTGTGGTTGTTTCAGGGCTGACTGTAGATCAGAGCTCCAAGAACTTGGTTTATTATCTGTGCAGACGTAACTAGTAGACTGCTATGTATTAAAAGTTTTCTCAGTGTACCTGATATAAGTGAAGCTCCTATTATTTTTGGTTTCTCCATCGTCTTGAGATTAAATCACTCATTAACTTTTCCTCAAGTATTTTAAATAGAAAGTTCTGTCTCATCATTTACTTTCCAGAATTATTTATTTGCAGTTTCAACCCTAAGTAAAATTCTTGGTTATTCTTGCCAGGACTTTAAATCTTTAATTATATTATAAAAATTGTTGTCAGGACTCAAATTCCTCTTTCAGGGACCCCCATATCCACCCAAAATGTCTAAAATCTCCATTTGAAGTACAAATATTTTCTTGACAAATAGTTGCATTTTTAAATAGATTTCATTTTCATTAAGTTCATATTAATTTACATTTTCTTAAAAAATTATTTGCTTATGTGCAGGGTTTTCAACTTTATCGCTCATAATTTATTTTATCCTAAGTCAGTCTTCTCTCTAAATATTATTAAACAGATATATTTTAAAATTTACTTGTTTTCCTTTTCCTTTTCAAATTAAATTTACCTAAAATGTGCCTGTTTTATTTAGGGAACCCATATTTACTCTTAGTTACCAATCTACAAAAGATACTTTATCGTTACAGTTATTTTATTTTTTTTACTTCTATGTTTATTATGTTCTTTCTCTGCTTTCCTTGTTTTGTCTTTTTTTGCTAAATTCTGAGTAGAATATTTAGTTGTTTCCTCATGATTGTTTTTTAAAGGCATATCTACTATATAAAGCAGTGTTAGCTGTATCTTAAATTTTTGTTAAATAATCTTCTCCCATTTACTATAGTTTAGTTGACTTAACTTTCTGCAACTATTTCTAAAATATCCAGGTAATTTGAGTGGTTTTTTTTTTCCCTTTGAAGTTTCACTATTAGTTTCTAGTAACATTTACTTACCTAGATAACAAGATTGTGCATTTTTTACTTGGGAAATGCACAGAAATATTGTTTTAGTTCAGATTACTATCAGAGTTTATAAAGGCTTCATGACACCTGAGATATATTTCCTGTTCTTAAAGAAGAATGTTATACCAGTGTGTGGATGTTTTTTCATACTATGCCATTCAAGTGATTTATGTGTATAATTACTTATTTTTGTCTCCTGAGCCCGCCAGAGTTAGTTTTACAAGAAGTTTAATCTACTTATGTGTCTCCTTGCAATTTTAACAACTTTTGCTTCCATAGAATGATACAGTGTTATCCTCGGCTTAGTGATTACTGACTTTCCTGGCATTTTAAAGAGTCTACCTTATATTAGTATCCATTTAACCCTTTATCTAGTTTGTTCTTTAGCATAAGCATACCACTGCTGCTTTTTTCATCATCATGCTTCATACATATGTGTGTATGCATATATGTATCTGTCTATGAAAGTATCTAAGGGACCTCTGGTCCTTATTTGGGGACTTTTAACAGAGCTCTGCAGTCTAGATCATCACCTTCACTTTATCAGGTGAACGAATTGCACCCAAAGTGATAAGATTCATTCACCTTGATGTTTTGAATAGGCTAAAAACAGGCGAATAAACCTAATGGCCATATTAATATAGTGTTGTCTTGTGGATTGTTGTCCAGCATCTGTTTCAAAGATCAGATTTGCTGAAAGAGGGGCAGTCAAACTCTATCACTTATATCTGATAGGCCGCAAGCATAATGTAGAAGAAACATCCTCCAGAAAACACTTCTTAAATTCCCCTCATTTTAAACATTCCCAACTAGGTTCCTGCGTCTGTCTCTTCTTTCTCTTTTTCTCCTATATCCTCCCAAGTGCTTCACCAGTCAGTCACTGAATCTGTTCAGTAATGTGCCATATTCCTCAGGGGGGACATGGGCATTTAGCACACAGTTCTTTTTTTGGATGTTCTAAACCAACTGAGGAGACACAGAACCATGCAAAATTGACAATTAAACATTAAACTATGTGGTACTAATTACTAGTAGAAAGGCATTTATTTTGTTTTTTGTTTGGTGTGTATGTGTGTGTGTGTGTATGTGTAGAAGAAGAGATATATGTGTTAACTGCAATAAACAACCAAAAAAAGACAGTTTTCTAGGCCAGAAGGAATTTAGCTAAAAGGAAAGGCTGACCATCATGGTGTTTGCCCATGCTAGTGACCCCCAAGTGTGATTCCTCTGGGGACTTCCTGGAGGTGCCTATGCAACAGGTCTGGGGATAAATCCCAGGAATCTGTACTTTCAGAACTGCTCCCGTGATTCAAATGCACAGCCACGTTTAGAAAACATTAAATGATCTCATCACACACTCTGAAATTGTTCTTCTGCTGTTGTTCTGTATAAATCTACTATATATCCCTGAAGGTCTTACTAGAAGTTTATATATGTCTTCTTAGGTTCAAATAAGACACAAAACAATGTTAATCCATAGGTAGCATGTTTCCAAATCTGGATAAAAAAAATAAAAAGATCAAGCACCTGCATACGCTCTTTGACTTCTTATTCCTGTGTCAGTCTCGATTGCAGTGCCCAAAAGAGACACCGTCTATAAGATGTTAACTGTACCTGTAAACTAAGCAACAGCAATCCCAGTTATTGCCAGTTTTATTATTATTGGCAATTTTATGGTGTCATTCCTTGGGAGGGGAGAGAAATCAGTACGTGAAAAAAGAATAGGGAAGAACTGGTTATATTTACTCTGGAGAAAAAAAGATTCAAGGAAATAGGAGAATCCTGTCCAAAGAGTCAGAGGTGGCATGTTAAAGAGGGAGCGCACTTTCTCTGTGTAAAGAACAAGGCCAATATATGAGATCTATAGGAAAAGTTATCTTTACTCTATCCATAGAAGAAGTACACAATCATACCTTAAGGAATAAAAGTCACCATTTCACAAACTTTTCAAACAGATGCAAGCCTGGACTGCTTTGGATTGTGTCTTTTTGTTTGTTTGTTTGTTTACTTGTTTTTCCTTTTCTTTTTCATACCAGAGATACTAAGAGACAGTCCCCACGCAGAATGACTTGCTAAAACTGCCAACCCTACTTCAACCATAAAAGTTTTCCCTGGTGTCAGTGTTGGCATACTTGCTTGCCTAGCAGCCAATAAATATCTGTGATACCTCAGAAAATCGTATCTCTGTGTCTGAGTTGATCGCATAGCTCTTAACACTACACGTGGTCCATTTCATTCATGACAAGGATTGCCATGATAGCTTGTTACATATCAAAGTGGTGTTGTTCTACAACTCTCACAGTTCTAATCTTCCTCGAACGCTTGTCAGCTGTCCAGCTTAGCTATAATACACAGAAACAGAGGTTTGACCCCTGCGGATGTCAGGATAAGATGGTGAGAACAGAACAGCGGTGTAAGGATCCGTAAAACTGTTAAATACAGTTAAATCTAGAAGCGTTCGTGGAGCGATAGCACTCCAGTTTAATCGTGACTTTTCAACTTGGGAATTCTGTGAATTTTTAAGATGTGACTAATGCCAGTATTGAAGGTAGAGAACAAAGTTTAAATACATAATACATTTTAGTCATAATTTCCATTCACAAACTCCTAGGAAACCAACAGAATGTATCTGGGTAGTTTAACGGTTTGATCTCATTTATAAAAGGTTGCTTTACATTACAAGGGCCAAAGAACTGTTATTTGTCAAACGTCCACATTAAACATCTGTCAAGATATCTTATTAGGTTTTCTTAGTAAGAATGACTCAGTACATAAGCTAAATGGTAGAACCCTGTCAGAGTCTATCCACACTAAATAATTGAGACATTCATTTCCGCTCCTTTGTTTGATCTCTCAGATCCAAATTGTAATTTTAAATAGTGATTGATTTTGATTCATTTCTTTTTTTCACTGAAGATTTAGAACTGCTTTAGGTAACTTTTTATTAGCCAGTCTAAGACATTTTGCAATAATGCAATTAATCACATTTTTTAATGAAAATGATGCCACATTAATTGGTAATTTTGGGATGAGTGTTCTTCCTAATTACTTATTAACCTTTAAATCAGATATACACAAGGGAACAGAACAATATTCATGTCTTTGAGTATCCGGAAGCTTTCTCAAAGTACTTTTTATAAAAAGAATCCAGAGAAGCTCTTCCCCCACACACATCAGAGGAAACTTAAAATTATATCAAGAGCAAAGTGTGATATGATGCTTAACACATTAATATGCTATGGAAGTGTTCGGTATGTCTATTCTTGGCACTTCAGTGACTCATCATTAATAGAAGTATGGCTTAATAAGATAGTAGAGATGATGCTATCAAATTTTCTTCATCATTTAAATTTGTAGCTAGTTGCAAAAGGTTGTGAAAAGAGAAAAATGCTATTATTAGTTCAGATGCTCTATTTGAAAATCTTAATATAATAAAAAAATTCCATGATGAATGTAATCATTATGTCCTGCAAACATGTACTAAAAAAAGAGTATCTTGATATGCATACAGAAAATGAGGAAGGCCAGGTCCACAGAAGATTTCTAGAACTTTGGCTTCAAACATCCAGTCTGGAGCTGGGCATGGTGCAGCACACCCGTAATCCCAGCATTCGGGAGGCTGAGGCAGAAAGATTGCCATGAGTTTGAGGCTAACCTGGGCTACATAAGGGAATTCAAGGCCAGACTGAACTACACAGGGAGACCCTGTCTCAATACAAACAAACAAACAAACAAACTCTAGTCTGACTTCACAGAGCTGAAAAAGGTTCTACCAAGGAGCTGTGCTATGACCCTGACACACTGTTTAAACGGTAGCCCATTTAAATGGTTGAACATAAACTAGATGAAGCAACAGATAAATGGATTTCAGCATCCAAGAGTCCAATTTCATTTTCTCTGATGGAAAAGAGCTCACTCAGAGGCTCCATCTCTCTCTGAGTTTCTCTTTAGTCCTTTTGTCCATGTAGTTCTATTGAACCATGTCACTCTGTGAAGGTCAAAGTTGCTTTTTCACTCCTTCTGGAAATTCATTTTCTACTTGTGCTTTGCCTCTGGGCCTTTCCCTGATAACTTTCCTACTTTCTTTCTTTGCCTTCATTTGCATCCTGTGGGAGTACATTGAGGGCTTGCTATGGATTGGTTATGTCTTTGGCATAGAGATTATAGCAATGGAGATGCCTTTTCTGCCTTCCAGTTGCAGGTAGTGGGACAGGGATAGAGATGCACAGCAGGCAGCTGCCATTCAGTTGCCAGACTGTGTGACAAGTGCCAGGAAAGGTTTCTGTTATGGTTGATACATTGCGTCAATTGAGAAGTTTAGAATTTACCTAAGAGACTCAGCAGGGAGCCAGGATCCTTGCTTTGTAAATATCCTCATCCTGTGCAAGAGGAGGGCACAGAACTTTTGAGAGTGCTACACTGGCCCTGGAGCAGGGGTGCAGCCTGCATACAATATAAGGGAGGAAAAGAGGCTCGCTCTTCCCTCCTTTTGCTCTGGCTGCTTTTGCTGGCTGCTGCCTTGAAGTGTTGCCCCTGTGCCATGCCGCCCTGCCTTGGAGCCAGCTGATTATGGACTGAAACCTCCACAAACTGTGAGCTAAATAAACCTTTCCTTCCTTCATTTTGGTGTTGGGTATTTTGTCCCAGCAATGAGAGAAAAATAACTAAGACAGAATCCAAGAGTCCTCACATAGGGGAAAATCTATGGCAGGTACTCCAGAAGTGACAAAGGCATCTGTCCATTTTCCTATTAGAGTGTGCCTTCCGGTCCAGGAGGTCTGTGTGCAATCAGACCAAGTCGTAACTGGGACACTGTGTGCCCTTCTCAGCAAGGCAACTCTGCTGAAAAGAGATGTGAAGGTACAATGCTTAACACTCGGCAGAGTAGCAATAGATAAAATAAACAGATCAATGAAATCTTTCTCAAAAGAGAGGAAGAAGAGGTAAGAAAGAAAATAATAATCATAAGCATAGCTGCCATTTACTGAGTGTATACTATCCATAGTGTACCATACTAGGCCTTTTTCAGTATATTATATGTAATTCTTAAAATAATTCTGGAGGCAGCAGATTAAAAAAAAAAAAGCAATTCCTGGAATAGTGTTTGGCACAAAGTAGGAATTCATTTGGTGACTGTTTCTGGAATGAAAGAATAAATCTTGGAGGCTGTCTCCCCTCCTCCTTCCTAGAATGGAAGCTGCTGGAGGGCAGGACCATTGTTCTGACTTTAGTCTGTGTCCCAGGATGGAGGCTGCCTTGGTGTTCTTGAGAATGCCTTACGAAGGGGGAGGGGTGCTTAGCAAGATTCAGTATTATAAACAAGAATCATGTATAAATTAGGAAGATTTGGGACTTGATCACATCACCCCGTGCTCTTCTTCCTCCTACACAACACCAACCTGGCCTTTTCCTTCTGCCTCGCCTCAGTCATTCTCTAACTCTTTCAAGCTGCTGGTATTCTAGAGGTACTTTTCTGTCCATAGCCCAGCAGGAAGCTCTGTGAAGAGGACTTACCACAACAGCATGCACTGGTGAATATTTAGCATGTACCTATTATAGCAGACAGAATGAGTAGACTCCTGTTCATGCTGGAAAATCTGTGGAGGAATGCACAGGCAGACGGGATTGTCATGTGCCTTGCAGCAGTGGTAGGGCTTTAGGTCCGGAGACACTGCAGTTTATTCTTAGCAATGCAAAGGCAAACTCCCCCGTGATTCCAGCTCATCCTCATGATCACCCAAGGACACTGTGGGAAACCAGTGCGTGAAGGCAGCCTATAATCCTATAGTACATAATAAGCATGGTGAAGTGAATAACTTCCTGGCTGGTTGGGAAGGAAGGCAGAAGGAAAACGAGGAGATGTTAGAAATCACAGGATTATGCCTGAAAATTATTGTGCTTGTCTGAATAATTCAAGTGACTCTGAATTTCAGAAAGTGTGGGCATTGATGTTTCAGTATTTTATAGCATTAAATTCTAGCTACTTTCATTGTGTAAAGTTTACTTTCTGTTCTTTCTGTAGTAATTCTTCTATTTTCCTATGAGCTCAATAAAATCTAAAGATAACTAATATTGGCAGTGTTAAAGGGATTTATGTATTCTCATATGGAATTAGAGAATTATGCACTGTCATATGGAATTAGACATTCCTATGGAAATATACACTGATTTAGACTTTTGAATGATAGCTTGTGAATATATTTTATTTTTTCAACTGTTCAGACTATTCAACCTAACCACTTCATTTTTAGTGTTTATTCTAGAGAAATGCTTGCATATATGCACAAGGAGTCATGCACAAGGATGTTCACTCAGTGCTATTAATAACAGTGAAAAGTGAAAACAATCACAAAGCTAATCAATAACCTAGGCAAGAAATTGGTTAAATGAGCTGTGGTTCACCAATATTGTGAAATAATGTCATTTTAAAACTATGATAGAATTGCTGATTCTGTTTGTCTGTCTCTCATCTGTAGCAACTTGGAGAAATATCCAAAACATTTTATTAGTAGGAATGAAAAGCTTGCTACAATATTTTGTGCACTCTGATCTGTTTGTATTTAAAGCAGAAATATTTATACAGGGACATACATACTGTGCTAATCAGGTTGTAGCAGCTACGCTGTAGTAAAGAAGCCAAGAATCGTACCTCCTTTACCTGTATGATTTACACCAGTGAACAAGCTTATTTCTTCTCTTCGCAAGTTGCGATTAGTGTTCTACAGTTGTTTAGGGCCTAGTCTCCTTCCCTATCATTGCTATTCTCTAGGCTCCAGGACCTTACAATTGCATGGTTAAGGCTAGGTCACTGCTACAGACAACTTCTAACCAGCACTGAAGGAAAGGAGAAAATACAGAAGAAGCCTACTCGACTTCCAACTTGGAGACTGCGCACACCATGTCCACTAACAACCTATTGTTGAAAAGTAGGCTAAATAGCCATCCTTATGGTAAGGGAGATTGAAAATTTAGGCTTAGCAAGACGAACACACAGCCAACCACAGCTCTATCATGGTAGGAGCAAAAGAGCATACATGTTGGCAGACAGTTAGTTGTCTTTTCTGTCTTAAACACAAATAGAAAACAGGGGAAACTGAAGGATGAAACAAGACGTTAAAGGACATCCTTGTTTTATCCATAGTCTTTAAATTGTTACTATAAGTAGAAGAGACCATGACTGAAATTACACACCCTGATTTTCCTAAACTCCTAATTCAGAGTGAAAGATCCATGCAGTCCACCTGACCTTCCAACTGATCTCTCATAATTCTTTCAACTTTGCCTTTCTTTTCATCTTACTCTTCACCGACAATAGCTTTACCCCTCTATCCCTCCCATGCTAATCACATTGGAATGCTTCAAAAATCTGGGTGCTCAGCACCTTGTAGGTTGTTACCATTAAAAAATCAGGTTGTCACTAATCTTTTACTCTCACACTGGGATTTTCTTCTTCACCTCTTTTACTCACGCAAATGTATTGGACATTTATAATGATGACAGACACAGCAGGAAGTTGCAGTGATGAGATCGAATTAACATGGCACTAGCTTCCCTCTTCAGAGACACCTACCTAATTGGTCAGGCGAGACATCTGCATCAGAAAAGATGAGTAACAATGGCAGCTGATGTGCCCAAGTAAGTAATAAATCTATTAAGCTAAGCAGGGCTTGAGAGTAGGATGCAATGACTAGGATTAGGTTTCAGTGAGGTTTCCTTAATGAGATGAGACTGACACTAGGCCCCCAGGCACATGTGATATTTGTCTAAACGTAATGAGAGGACCATGTCTTATGGGGCTGGGGTGAACATTTGTTGCTTGCCTGTGAAATGCCAGATATTTTGTTCTATTATTCTATTTATCCTTGTAATATGTTATTGATATGGGTGCCCTAATCTTGCAGGTGAGGAAACAGAAGCAGAGACTGCTTATATCAATGATTTGGGATCACATAGCTAGTAGGTAAAGGTGGGATTTGAGTCCAGATCCATTTTGTAGATAGCTCTGTCTGGTTTCTGGTTACTTCACTGTGTTTAGGAGCATTTGAGACAGGAGGAAAAGTGGAGCAATGTAATGGCTTTGGTCTCCAGAGGGGCAGGGAGACAGGAGCAGGTTGCGTGGCAGGATGTTGCTCTGTGTCCTTTTAGGTTGAGGTCACCCTCATGTCTGAGGTGCTCTGGTACAAGAAGATTGAGTTACTCATAGGAAGTACTGTATTGTGCTTCGTTCGGCATTGAGTTCTTCCTCAGTCCCAGGGGAAAGAAACCCTACAAGCCAGTCCAGCTCCATGGCCCAGTTTAACAAACCAGCTTAGATGAAGGGGTTAGTTGTCAGCAACAACAGCAATGTATGCTACCCCTCCGAGTGGCAGAACAGGGACTGGAACCAGGACCAGTGTTGCTCCTGAACACGAATGTTTGGCTCCTTGCTGCACTGCCTCAAATATGGCTTTAACCTGGAGCTCCAGACACAAATTGGGATCACAGTCCCACTTCCAGAAACAAGGGGATTGTGCCGAAGGAAAGATGGAGGTGCTCCTGGGGGTTGTGAGATTGTTAGGGACGTGGCGGGAGTCTATTGGGGCAGAATCTCTCAGGTGTCTGGGGACAGGAGCCAAAAATGCAGCGTTGGGTGGCAGATGTCACAAAACAGGTGCCAGCCCCCCAGAGGGAAAGCAAGTGGAGTAGAAGGACAGTACAGGGCCTGGGCAAGGTAATTGGGAACCCACAGATAGGTAGCTGAAGAGATCACTGGCATCAGTGCAAGAGATGGAGAAGGTGGAACAGTTAGCACTGCAGAGGGAACTAAGAGGGAGCCATGGTCAGAGACACTCGAGATGGGGCACGTGCAGAGAAGGCTCAGAACCCAAGTGCATCTCAGCCAAGAGCTGCTGGCTCGCTGTCAGCTGCCCAGGCTGCCACTGTAATATTTCGGGTCATGTTGAAGTTATTAGGAATATATTGCATTCCATTAAATGCTGTAACCATGAAGGACAATGAAGTATTTCATCTCAGGCATCACTGTGATGAGTGGCAGAGTGCCCCTTTTTCAGGGTGGCTCCCTCTGATGGGTATTGTTTTTCAACAAAGTATTTGCTGAACATTTGCTTTACATAAACAAATAGAAAGAATAATCATAGTTTATACTCCCTCTGAACACTATAAGAAAGTGCAAGCTTCCATTTAATGAGGTTTGGAGACAACATAGCAATTTTGATGTCCTGTCAAGCTTGTTAAATTGTGATTCTACGAGGATTTTACATTGAGCCAGAGCAAGCATGTCCCAGGGTATAAATTAGGCATAATTGGATGTGCATCAACTCTTTCAGGTCACTTGGATATAATTTAATGCTATAATTGAATAAATGGTGTTGTAGTGGCCTGAAAAGTCTTCTTCCAAAACTTCTAACCCACTCTCAGGGAGTGACTGAGGAGGTTGAGTCCACTGTGTGACTTTTATACCTGTGCCTCCCAAACTTTACCCCCCATCTGAAGAATCACTCCAGTTCAGACCTTTTGCTTTGAATTGGGGGTCGGATTAATATGCATTTTTAATAAGTTTTCTGGTTGATTCCATTGGAAAGTCATTTTTTTTTATTTTAAAGAGAATAGAACAAAACAAAACAAAACAGAGTCAAACACAACATAGCATTTCAGAACAGAACACTGCAAACAATGCAGGTCTTGAAAACATAACAACAGGAGATTAACAATGTGTCTCCTGCCCTCTTTGAAATGGTTGCTCATACATTCACAGACAATAAACTCAAACAAAACAAAACGATATAAAACCAGATAAAACAAAAGAGTGAAAGCATCACAGGCCATCAAATCAGACAACAAGAAACCAACAATGGCTACTGTAATGTCCCCTGCCTTCTTCAAAAGAGCTGTTCCTATCTTCCCACACATTGCAATCAAACAGCAGAAAAGAGACTTAAACCAATCAAATCAAAGAATAAAAGCACCATTGGACTTCAGAACCTTTCCCCCATATTTATCGGGAATTTTGTATCTTATTGAGTCTTTCAGTTTCTTACACTAGGGAGACAATGCGGTGTTTACACATGTGGGTTTGATTTATTTCACTTATGAGTATGGTCTCAAGTCGCATCCATTTACCTATAAAAGCCTCAATGTGATCCTTCTTTATAGCTGAATAGTACTCCATTGTATAAAAGCACCACATCTTTTTTTTCCATTCCTCAGTTGATGGGCATTTGGGTTGTTTCCAAGCTTTGGCTATTACAAATTGTGCTGCTATAAACATGGGTGCACATATATCACTGTGGTAAGATGATTTCACTTCTTCTGGGAATATGCCCAGAAGTGAAATAGCTGGGTCAAATGGGACTTCCAATCCTAGCTTTTTGAGGAACCTCCAGACTGACCTCCACAGTGGTTGCACCAGTCTACACTCCCACCAACAGTGGAGAAGGGCTCCTTTTTCCCCACAGCCTCTCCAGCATTTATTGTTGGTGGTTTTCTTGATCCTGGCCATTCTTTCTGGAGTTAGATGGAATCTCAGTGTTGTTTTAATTTGCATCTCTCTAATGACCAATGATACTGAACATTTTTTCATGTATTTATTTGCCATTCGTATTTGTTCAGCTGAGAAGTGTGCTTTCATCTCAGATGCCCATTTTTGGATTGGGTCTTTGAATTTCGAGGGCCTGATTTGTTTTAATTCTTTATATGTTCTAGATAGAAGACCTTTGTCTGAAGGGTAGTTGTGGAAAGCCATATTTTTAAAACACTGTTCTATGTAACTCAGGGAGGAAAGCTGTGTCACGTGTTTTATCCACCTAAACTTTGTAAGGATTAGCTTAGTCAGCTAGGTGGGAAAGGCATCTGTTTGATCATTGCTTCCACTAGCTATTTGTATGAGTTACAATTTCTATTTAAAAAATTGTTCTATCTTTTTCAGTGCTAGGACTGGAACTCTGGGCCTTCACACTGAGCTACATCTACCCTTTTATAATTTCTAATTTTTTTGCTAAGTCACTAAAGTTGCCGACACTGGTCTTGAATTTGTGATCCTCCTGCCTTACCATCCCAGAGTGCTGGGATTACAAACATATGTCACCACACCGAACTGCTCTACATTTTTCGCATAGGTCAAAAATATGAAAACAGATTTATTTTTACATTTTTAATTTAATGATATTTGCTATTGTCCTTTGGTACACCATATAAAAAAGTTCTCTATTACATCCTGACCGGTGGAGGGTAATGATCTGACAAGCGAAAGGTGTTATAGTGCAGGTCGAGCTTCCTTAATCCAGAAATCCAAAATCTGAAACATTTTTGAGCATCAGTCACAGTAGAAAGTTACATACTATGAAACTTTGTTTCATACACAAAATTATTCAGAATATTGTATAAAATTTCCTTCATGTTTAAGGCCACATGTCGAAGGCACACATGAACCATAAACCTACTTCAGGCTTATACTTGGAACCCATCCTTCAAGAACCCAATTATGTACATGCAAATATTCTGAAATCCAAAACACCTCTCACCCCAGGATTTTCAGATAAGGTGTATTCAATTTGTGTCATAGTATAAGATACCTGAAGACCTACTTCTGCAACTCTGATCTGTCATTTACAAGGTAGAGGTCCTACACAAGCTATTTGCGAATGACGATAATAACGGCAATATCTAGTCTGCTTAGCTTACAGAAATGTTCCAATACTCAAGTGATATAATCAGAGTGATGGTGCCTTGCGAACTATTAAATGCTTATAATCATAATGCATTACTACAAAATAGAGTTAAAATAATAAGCTGTATGGTGTTAACTACAGGACAGACCCTGCAAAGAAGAAGTTGAAAGGATGCCAATCTGCTTAATTTAGGGAAGATCTATTTTACTTTTATGCCTTATGGTTCATATTTGGTCTTTTACCTAAGGCCTCACTAGAAATTTGCTGCTTTAAAAAAAAAAAAGTTGAAAAATCATTCTCCTGTGTTATTTGGGCTTCCTGCCCATATTCTTCTTTCTCCTAATTACTAGCCCACCCTTAAGCATGGAATTGCTCTATGACCTTCCCAGAGTTGTTGAAAGCTAACATTCCAGATAGCTTTCTGCCTTGAGTTCTTATCAGGCTTAATTCTTTATTTGGATCAAAACTAACAGATAAAGTATACTTATAGACGAATTATTATTATTTTCAAATTCTCTTTCTACTACCCTTATGCATATTAAGAAATTGCTGTAACAGGAGAATTCCTACTACTTGTAAATAAGAATACATCTATGCATTTATGCATTTATGAAGCAAACATAAGGGGAAATAGTAAACTAAACAGTCTCCAGAGCTCAGACAATATTGGGTAGATACAATTTTAGATAAACTGATTAAAATTCTAAATCATTACTTCAGAACTCCAAATCATATATATTTAGACTGTCTGTGTTTTTTTTCAGATTTCTGTGTTGAGTTTTTCATGAAAAGTTTAACATATTTGACAGAAAGTTATTTAAGCAATAATTATTTCTAAGAGCAGCTGAACAAGAGTGAAGGGAAGGGAAAAATCGAAAAGGAATAAAATAAATTAATTAATTGCAGTACACACATGCATTAACAGAAACAAACATAGTAAGTAACTTCTATGGCTAGTCTTCCTGCGTCTCCTAGTTTCTTCTCACAGAAGAAAGGTGGAAAATGGAGATATTTTCTACGACCTTAAATATCATTTTCTCTCTTCTTCAACATCCCTGACCAGATGGCCTAATGTAATAGAATATTCCAGAAGAAAGAATTGTCCAGCCTTACTTCTTGACCATGCCCAAGCTTAGCTCCCTACATTGCAATCTGGTTTTTACTCACAACACTGCAACAATGCCTATGATGAAATCATCAATAACAATTTAATTGTCATAATCAGTGGGTCATTTATGCAACCCCTGACTTGCTTGGTCTTTCAGCCATACTGAATACTGTTGAACACGCTTGCTTTCTCACTTTCATCCAGCCTTACATTCTCCTTTCTTTTTTCTTTTTTTCCTCCAAAACACATTTCTAAAGCTTTCCATTACTATCTCAAACAAACTGATGCTGGTCTCTTTATTTGCTGCATCATAATTAAAGGGACACATATTGCATTTTTTGCAATGATTTGTTGACACTTGAGAAGACAGCCCTGCTGGTATTAGACCACCAGTGTCAACGCCTGGGACACGAATGGAAAATTCATCCTTTGATGATTCTCATTTAACTTGCTGCCCTTGAAGAAAGAACAAAGGAGCAAACCATTCTAGAGAAAACTGGAAGAGATTCCCAGAACCAGAAAGGAAGGGGAAGGTGTGAGTCCTAAAGTCCTACTGATGAGCTTGTTTTCCATGAGAAAATAGTATGTGTGGGAAGTCTGGAGCCTTTGGCTATTGGTCTCCTGGGGTTCAGGAGAGTCTAATGTTGGTTGCCAAGCAACAAGACTCAAAGATTTTTTTCAAGTTCTTATCTAGTTGAGAAGTAAATGTGGATGGATTTTCGGCCACATTTCAGGACTTTATGGAGGCTCAACTGTGGCTAGATCTTTTAATGTCCTTCTGCATGTCCAGCCCTTTAGATTACAACTTTTTATCAATGTAGCATCTATTCCTGATTCCTATGCAAGTTCCTCTTAGGGCCCTAAGTAAATTGAAAACTTGTTCAAAAGATGGAAAAGAAACCTAAATCTTATAAGTTCCATTTCCCAGCATCCAGTGTATAATGTACATTCCATAAAATCATAGCCATTGATTGATTATTTGGCCTACCATCTTAGTTGGCTGTCAAAGACCCTCTTTTTGTTTTTCTTGATGGACACGAGTTTAGGGACACTGGTAGAGACAAACTTTGCCTTTTAACTTTCACCAATTTTCCATCGTGTGTGCCAAAGCTTTAAATTGGTTCCAGTTGCTTAAAAGAGATGTATATATTTCTTCTACACATTTAAAAGGGAAAAAAAGCATTAATGGATTTTTCCTAGACTAAACCAAAACCAGATAGTTTCTCCAGAAGTGTATGAAGGAACAACAAAGGGGTTGCTTTGGAACCTGAAATACCATTATATTGGATTTCAGGAAAGTCAAGCAATGCCATACTTCATGTGACTCCAGGTAAAAGAGAAGATATTTAGCCACAGAGGGAAAGACAAAATTAAATTTAAAAGCTCCCTTATGCAGGCTTGTGATATAACAACTGAACGAATTCATGTAAAAGCAATATAACAATTGTCGGTGCATGTGAACTGCATTTTAGACAAAAGACTATTCATGGCAATTTTGCTGTTTAAAGATAAAACAGTTCTTTTCATCATAGAATCATCAAATCTTGGATCTGGAAGAGACGTTTGAGAATTAGCTTATTTTCCACCAACTGCCAAGAAATGACTCCTCTAGGACAGGAATCATATTCCCTGCTCTCTTGTCAGAATATCTACAATGCTGACTCAAGATCTGTGCCCTCAGTTCCCTTAAATAATGGTCAGTGATGCAGATACCAGTGATTCACGACCATAGAATCCAGAAAGAAAATCTCCTTCCTTCTCCTTTTCTGGATCTGTGGCTTGATTTGATGACAACCCGTTTTGACCATAGTCTATTGTAGTCATAGGGATTACATCTTCGGGATTTTCCCTGTGCCATTCATTAAAGTGTCATGCAAAAAGCTACACTGGTGCTTTTGTTGCCTGACCAGCATTGGCCGGCTGCCATAATGCCTGCAGACCCAAGTTCGTAGAGACCCTGCACATTGACCTGCCCCATTCAAAACTCGTGAGAGCCTTACCTTTATAGTGCCACAGTACAGTGACTTACAATGATTCCAGATCAATACCCTCTCAGGAAGTCCTACCAGCTGTCATGGAAGGGTAATTAACACATCTCTCTCAATTATGCATGGTGGTAGAAGAATTTCAAACATTTGGCTGGATAACAAATCCATCCCCTCTGTTAGAAAAAGGTCATCCCTCTAGCCATCTGGATATTTACTTTTCTTTAGAAATGAGCTGCATGGAATTTTCTGTTGGGGTTGGGGGATATGAGCACAAAGGGACTTTCCTAGTAAAAATGACAGCGTCCTGTTTAACACTACCGATGCCCCTACATCAACAATCTTAAATCTGACATTAACCTTATTTTATTTATTCCACTTATTTTAACATAGATCATGTTTAGTCTGCCCACTTCTATGACTGAAAGTTATCTGAGATGATCCTGAAATTGTAATGTTATAGATCTCTGCAGAATATTTGTTACCTCCTACGTGTCCGTACAGGGTATAAGCAATCACTGTGAGAGGAGATGATAAACAAAAGGCATCTGGAGAGAGGCCAGGATGGGTAGGTTCCCATGCTTAAGGAGTACACAGTCTAGCAGAAGGAAACACCGAAGTAATTGTAAAACAATCATTAGAGTCTGTGTTATTAGCACAGTAAGGCAAACAAAGCCTTGTAGAGAAGACATTTTTGAGCGAGACTAAGAAAACATCGTGGAGCAAGGAGACATGGGCCCGTGGAGGGGGAGTGAAAGGCACTGCAGGCACAGTCTCATGGACATGGGTCTGGAGAGAGGCGAGTTCAAGATGTGTTTTGAATCCGAGAGTAACACTATTAGATCGCATGGTAGAATATAGGGCATGAAGACCTGTAATGCTATTCTCTTTTATCTGGTTTTATACTACTTTGTTTTGTTTGAGTTTATTGTCTGTAATGTAAGAACAACCATTTCGAAGAAAGCAAGAGACACTAGGGTAACCATTGTTAATCTCCTGTTGTTATGTTTTGAAAACCTGTATAGCTTGCAGTGTTCTCCTTTGAAATGCTATATTATGTTTGACTCTATACTGTTTTCTTTTGTTTTTTTCATTCTGTTCTGTTTTGTTTTGTCCTATTTTCTTTAAAATTAAAAAAAAAGAATATAGGGCATGTAGGGCGATAATATAACAATGGTGCCTTGAAATAGGGTTGTGAGAGAAATGAAGTAGGAAAGTTGGACTTTATTTGATAAGTTGGGACAAGGAGCAATGTTGAACAGAGAAACGAAAAATTAGAAAAAATGACCTTTGTGATGAATAGAGATTAAATTGAATCCCCTCAAAAATCTTGAGTTGAAATCCAAAGCCTGGATTTAAAGATGGAACTTATTGGGAGACAGGTTCTTTACAGAGGTAATCAAGTTCAAATGAAATCACTAAGGGGAAGCCTGTGACTAGCATCCTTATTAAAGGAGGACCTTGGATAGCAGAGAGGGAAGATGATGTGAAGAGACATAGGGAAAAGACAGCCGTCTATAAGTCGTGGAGAGAGACCTGGAACAGGTCCTCCCCTTGCAGCCCTCAGAGGAAAACACCCTTGATAACATCTTGCACTCCAGGCTCCAGAACTGTGAGGCCTTGGGTTTCTGTTGCTCAAGCCGTCTGGTTTGTGGTACTTTTTGGTGGCAGTCCTGGCAAGTTTACACAGCAGCAGGAGGTGAAGTGAACTAGTGTGGGCAGAAATGAAACAATATGGATCTCACAGTGGATGCTGGCAACAGGAAATCAAGGGAAGAGAGGTGAAAAGTATCCTAGAGATGCTTCATGGCTGAGCCCCTGACAGAAATATCAATGATTACCAAGTGTAAGATACAGAAAATCATCATGCTTTGTTGAGGGTTCAGACCGAGCATGAGAAGCCTGAGTTCTAATTAGTTCTGGCCCTGACTTCAAATAGTTCTCTGGTATCAGAGGAGCTGTTCTCTCTAGTCTCTCTGTCATAAAAGAGAGAGACCTCTGTCACAAAAAGAGAAGGTTTCACCAGCTCGTCTTGCGTAATCATCTTGGATTCCAGATTCAAGAGCATTTTTATTTCACGGTGTCAATTACATAATGTCTCATGTTAGATACAATAAACGCATGTCTCTACGTATGTCTGGGTATACATGAGTGAGATTGATAATCCACCTCTTTCTAAAAGGTATTTGAGGGACTTTTAAAATTCAGCATCTTTTTTTTTTTAAAGGAAACAACAAGGTAGAAAATTGACCCAAAGGAAAAGAAAAACCTATTACAGGTTACCTGAGATGAACTCATTATTGGATTTGAACTTTAGCTCTAAGTTTCCTGGCAGTTAAGACAAAAAAGAAAAACATGTGCTTATTGTCTGATAAAAATCAGTGTAATATGATTAGTTCTTGAGGAAAACATGTAAATAGGCTGAGTGCTCAGATAAGATTACATTTAAGAATATGTGGATTCAAGATACATTAAGGACCGTACAAAAATCCATACTCTTTAATCCAATAATTCCACTTATACTGAGGCAACAAAAAAGAGGGGAAAGAAGGACTACATGTGCGGAAATGCTGTTCTCAAAATAGTTTGTGAAAGTGCAGAATTGTAAGGAGCCAAAATAGGGGATACAGTTAATTGGGGTGCATTCATTAGGGCACATATAATGCAGACTTTGTGGACTAAAAAACTCTCCAGAAGTAGAAGGAAACAAGGTTTATGATAGACTCAATGACAGTAAGCGTATAAAAATATGAAATATGTCAAAAGACAGTGCTCAAATATAGTACTAATTATAGGAGGGTGATACTCTGAAGGCAGAGTCCCCCTAACCACCCTTACACACACACACCCCATATTTCCCAATTTTAAATAATGTTTACAATTAAATTTAAGAGAATAAGTCACATATTTAAGCTTCACATTCTAGCTATGCTTCATGGAATTCCATTATTTATGTTAAAAGCAAACAGGAAGATTTCAGAAATGCCAAAATAGCAAACTGAAACTGTATTACTTGGAAAGACCTGTTAATCAATTTTTTTAAATAGCTTCGGGTTTTTTAGAAGCCAGATTTTAAAAGAATGTGTGGGTGTGTGGTGGTCATGCCTTAGCCCTCCTTGTTTGCTTTGCGGTCGCTGCAGCTGTGGAAGGGAGCGTGTGCGGAAGTGCTGGAAAGGGACTAGTGATAGGGAACAGTCCAGCCAGGGGTCTCCTGTCCTTCAAACACGCCTGGGTCTCCACACTCCTAGGGTAAAGTTCTTTGTGAGAATTTCCCAGGCACTAATAATCCTCTTCTTGAATAATATGTCCATCTTCTTTTCCAGATAATTCTCAGTACCATTCTCCATCTTGTCATTTCCCTGAAGTGAGGAAGAGAGCTTCTCATCCCTGTATTAAGTGGAATGAAACCGACTAATTATGACTAAGTACTAGCTCTTAGTGTTAAATTGAAATGGTATAAAGTTTAACATTTTTAAATCCCCATACATATAAGAACATTCTAGAAATTATTCAGCCTAGGCAATAACTTGAAAAAAATGTTTCATAGAAGAAAAATATTGGTATGCGTGTCAAAAAGTGGCTCAGCCTTGAGCAAAATGCTTCCAAACACATGAGAACCGATCAATGATAACAGAATGGGGGAAGGAAGTGACATCATTTCAATTGACGCATAAAAGTTACTTGATAAAATTCAGTACCCTCTCATGATCACAGCAAAGAAGTTTCTCTTCCACTGTAACACTTCTCCCACTTTACTCCCCTCCTCTGGGTTATTTTCCTAATTTCACATTTTCTTAACCTTTTTTCATGATTTCTACTATTTTCTTTCTACTTCAATGTATTCTTTTACCATGGGCAAGTGATTACCAAATTTCTTTACACTGAATTCTAATGACTTCTATGTTATTTTCACTGCAAAATTCTTGGTCCAGCAAAAGTAGAAAATACCTGCAAGAAATGAGTCTATAACGATGGATCTCAGCGACCAGGAGACACTCAAAATGCCTCTTCTTTGCATTGCTCTTAATGGCTTGTGGTTTGTCCTAACCACAGCTATTGAGTTCAGAATTCAAATATCAGTAGCCCATAACTTGCACTCATTTTTTGTTTTTTATTAGTATATGTTTGCTGTACAAAATGTTTACGTTAGTTATGGGGAGTTGGCATATGTACATCTTATATTCATTTTATGATTTATTATTTACTACTATCAGGTTTTTAAAAAATGAAAATTTCTTTTTCAACATTGAAAAATTGTTCCTGAGCTCTATACTACTAAAGATGTTTTCACTATCTGTTGATTGGGAACACACTCTGCAAAATGTACTATGTCTTCAGATAATAATAATATGCTTGAGTCTGCATTAGAATTCTTAACTTTGAAAACTGACATCCATTTACTTACAAGGTGCTATTCAGATGATACACAGTGTTTGGTGGTGCGTGAAATTGTGTCCCCTGGTGGCAGCAATGCCTAAAGAGGGAAACACGGATAAGCTCAGAGCAAAATACTTTCTAGAAAATTCTTAGGAAGAATTACATTTATATGTGCCAAAAGGAAACAAATTACCCAATAATCCAGGGTTATAAACTTGAAAATGGAGGCTCCCAGTTCTGCCTTCTAAATTTTTTTTTTTTTGTCTTTTTGAGACAGGGTCTCGTTAGGCAGTTCAGGCTGGCCTTGGGCTCACTTTGTAGCCCAGGCTGGTCTCTAACTTGCAAAGATCCTCCTACCTCAGCCTCCTGAGTGCTGGGATTACAGGAGTGCTCCACCGCGCCTGGCTTTGCCTTCTAAATTTTAAAGGTTCAACAGTTAGTTTTTCACAGCTTTAAGTCTTGAACATGGAAACTGAACTATCAATCTGATTATTCTTCAGTGAGTATATAATGTTTTTCCCTGTTTTCTTCTTTGTCACACGCCCAGTGGCACTTCTTTCCTCACAGCTCATGAACCTGGCCCCTGCCCAGGGGACAGAAACAGCAGAAGGAACTCAAATCCCAGTTAACCAATATTCACTTTATGGGACACCTCATTAAATTAAAGATCAAATTGGGGCAGCTAGATGGGGGATGACGATTACACTGTTGTGAGCTGTAAATTGGCCTGGCAGGAGGGTGCCCAGGCCTTTTCCCTCTGCTGTCATAGACACCTCTTCCCCGCTTGGTGCTCTTGGAGGAGCATCTGTAACTGCTAGGGACACAGCTGTGAATGGATGGCTTTGTTCCCAATGCAAGGCTCTCCAAGGTGGCTTCACAGAGTTGGCCTGTTCCCTTCCCAGCAGTTTGGATTTTAAGGCTAACCCATCTCCCCTCAAGGAGGGAACCAGGAGAGGCCTGAGGGCTGGCATTCTGGAAACGGGGGTTCAATGCCTCTGGACTTGTGTTTCGAGACCTTGTGCTGTGCCAGGCTCTGACCTGCTCCCAGATCCAAGGGCAGTGCTAAATGGAGTTCTGTATGAGATCAGCAATATTTAGCGATTGGAAGTTTGACATAATGCACTTCCTCATAATTTATTAAAGTTGCTAATACATTTTAAAAATATGTGAGGAACATAGAAGCCTCTCGGTAATACAGCGCAGTGCATTAACCCTCCATTGATTTTGCATTTCAGTTTCAATTGGAGTAAAAGCGAGAGTCCTCACAATGACCAGGAAGCTTCACCACCTGGTCGCCTCACTCGCCTCATTGCTCCCATCTTAGTTGCTGCTCTTAGCCTTGCTCACTGCCCAGCCAGGTTTTCAGGTTGCTGCTTCCAGATCCCAGGTGTGCCAGGACCACACACTTCCTGTGTCCTCACCCAGAATCCCCCAGGCTTGCTCCTCGCTTCCTTCCACCTCCCTCACATAGCATCTTCTCACTGGGACCTTTTGTGGGCACCCCACCAAAATCTGAGCTCTCCACTTACACACATCCTGTCCCCTCTCAGATTCATTTTCCCCCCAGCCCTTACCACCACCATACTGGCTGCTTTACTGATTGATCTTGTTGAGTGTCTCCAATCTCGAGAACAGTGCCTATCATAGAATAAGAATCAAATATGCATTGAATGAATGAATCCTTGAATATGGTAGTGAATTCTGCCCAAGGGTGTGGTATTGGAAGCAGCTTCCCATGGTATTTTCCTTCTACTGAGATAATCAGCAGTTTGGACACCGAAGTCAGCTGCTCGAGAGCCGGGAGTTCCAAGTGGGAGGAAGGAGGCGGATGACAGGACCTGCGGAAGTTTGGCCTTGGCCTTGGCTTTGGCTTTGGAAAGAGCTGAGTTAGAATCCTGGCTTTGCCACCTCTGACAAGCTATTCAATTTAGGTCAACCACTTCTCTGGGCCTCAATATGTAAAATAAAGGTAATGATACAAAATTGTAGGGTTGATGGAAGAATCCAGGGCAAAGCATGTTAAACATAAAGCGATAGCCCCTCATTAAAATGAAACCTGTTTTCATATATATAAATTATTTGTATTAATTTGTAGAGTTTGCATTATTGGTCAAGTAGGAATTCATCTCCTTTTTGGTATTTTTATTTTAGGGAATACATTGAATCTATTTTAAAACTCTTTGTAATAGTATTTTTGGTCTTATGGGGGAAAAAATCCCTCATATGTATACTTGTAGCAAATTCCATTATGTATCTGTACAGTATGAGGACCCATAAATGGACAAAACAGCATCTGAAGTGATAAAAAAAACATCTTCAAAGTTTATTTGCTTGCCCTTCAGTCTCATCTCACAGGACTGACATGGTCTTTCCTTGAGACATGAATGTTTTCCAAAAATTCATCTATGAAGCAAACCTTGACTGAGTTCTCTCTCAGACGCTGTGCTCTATACTACGTCCTACTCTGAGTGGCCTGAGCAAGTTTCTGTTCATGAGCAGCTGATGGTGCTGGCTGGAGGGAATCCGATATTGATTGTGGCAGTAGCGGGCATGAGGGGTCAGGTGCTGTCCTGGGGGTCGGGTAGACGGAGCTGTGCAGAGAAAGGCAAATGCTTCTTCAGGATGGCTGGGGAGTGGTCGGAGAGTCACTGGTGTGGAAGAAGTCAGTGAGGCTGGGCCTGAGCGGTGGAATCTGGACAATCCAATCTGGGGCAAAAGATGGAGGAAGGCAACAGTTCCCCGTCCTTCACCTTCTACTATTAGGGGAACTCCCTCCTCTTGGTATTTAGGCCTTTTCTATAAGCACCGCATTGACAGATGCCTAAAATGCACACGCTTAAATCTTCAACTATCTTCCATGTGTGTGCGTGAAATCCAGGTGCCTTGTCTGGGCAGACTTGGGAAGCTCTTGGGCTCTCTGTTACAGGGTAACCCTGCGGCTGCCGGTGGTGCCTCCTTGTGTCCTAATGGATGAGATATACAGTGAGTAGTTTGATGGATTAAAATTCAACCATATTTATAAAATGTACTTACTCATCTTAACTGGGTTTTTAAAGATGTATGATTTATGAAACATTATATGAATTCTTCTAGCTAACAGTAGATTTAAATATTACTTATTACTTTGATTTCTTTCCTTCTATTTCTGTGGATATGGGAGGCAGATCTGTATATCTAGAGTTTCTAAAAGATAAGAATTGTTCTATGTAGATTTGTATTCATTTCAGCCTCACGCATTTCCAAATGTGGCTCAGGGGCAATGATTTCAGAAAGGGTGGTGGTTCTGGAGCTGGGCTAGTTGGTTCACGTTTTATCAGCTGTGTGACTTTGGGCAAGTTGTTTAACCTTACTGTGCCTTGGTTCCCAAATTTTCAAGGTATAGATAAAAGTAAGACCTACTCCCAAAGACTTACGGTGGACACTAATGGGGTCATTCCTATAAAACACTGAGCAGTGTGGTTGGCTCACTGCAAGGCTTCAATACATGTAATTTTTAAATAATGATATGCACATGTCAAAGAAATACAGAAATTAAGAGGAGTGGCTCAAGGGTCATAGTGCCCAAGTTCAAATCTCAGTTCTACCTCTTGCCAAGATGTTTAATCTGCCTGAGGCTTGTTTATTCCATCTGCCAAGTGGAGACATTAATAATAGTCCCCTCTTGTGTAGGTTTGCCTGATATTACGCATATCAAACACTTCACACAATGCCTAGCATGCTGAGAACGAACATTAGATTACAATAATAATAATGGTGTATATTCACATTCAACACATATCACTGAATGTTACTACCACATATGTATTCTCTTTTTTGAACACATTAGACTCTGTAATAATGGGTAAATTCAGTTTACAAATAAAATCGACCAGCAGTTTCTGTGCTTCAGTATTTAATCAGTAGCAATGGATGGGGGATATTTGGGGTTTGCTGAGGGAAAATACTTCTTCCGTCATTAACAAGGAGGCCCTAACAGGGAAGGAAGTGACGTCATATCTCCCTGTTAGGTTGGATTTGGCCAAAGTTAGTTCAGCCCCCAAGCCACAGACACACAGACTGAGATGCCCAGTTGTGCTGCCTCAAGGTTCCCACCCTCTCTAGGTGCATCTTGGAGGAGCATCCAGGGGCGGGAAGTCCAAGAAGCAGCAGCAGAGGTCCAGTGAGCCTGGTGACCTTGGAACGTCCATCAGAGCTGTAGGCAATGGGACCAAAATCATGGGCAGGGCTTCCAGGTGCAGCCTGGAAAGATGCAGGTTTTTCAGACTTGGAACCCAAAGGCCAAGAGAGAAGCCCTGTGGGTCCCTCAGATGCAGACCTGCAATACCCAGTGAGTAAACAAGATCAATCAGAAGGAAGACAGTTGGCGCTTGGGACAGAGCAGCCGTCCAGCTATCAAAACTGGGGCACCTAGACAGGATTGCCTAGGACAAAGATCCAGGGTCAGTTCCGCGTTTGTCCTGGGAACTTGAACGTAGTTGGAGAAGCTCTAGCCAGGCTTTCAGTGAGGCGAACATGAGAAAGAACGAGTGGGTGGAGCAACTGGGAAGGTTGGGTAAGGGGAAGACAAGAACAGCCCTCTTCTCTTTACATTTCCCCCGCCATTTGTACTTTGTCAAAGTGTCCGTAAAGGTGCCCACACTTCATGAGTGAGACTACAAAAATGCATATCTTTTGTAAAAGCAACTTCAAAATGCCAGCCAAATTTACCCATTTTCTTTGATTCCCCTCCTACTTGGCTGAATGATTCCCACCCCTCATGAAATTTTAATATCAAGGGCAATTTTTATCAAGTCATTCTCTGTAATCAGAATATAAAAATTATCCCAACATTTCTCTTTGAGAATGGATCTTCAGAGACTCAGTAGGCCTTTATGCATTACTAATGAGTTCTTTAGTGAAACATTTTGTCTTTTACTAAAATAAATCTCTCCTGTTAAATCTTCCATATGAAAAATCTGATAGCATTTAGGCTGACTAGTTTCATTGGTAGAAATATCCTTGTACTTGTTAAGGATTTGGAAGTTGTTATAATTTATTTCTGGGTGAAGTGGGGGGGGATCTTGTCTTCCAAATTAATGAAAAAAAAGTAGAATATACATTTACAGAACTGAATCCTAGTGTCAGAAGACTAGTGTTTTGCTGGTGTAACTTCCAATCAATCTGATGAAAAAACAAAAAGCAAAACCAAACCAAACCAAACAAAACAAAACAAAATCACTATCTAGCATTTCTTCCAGATGATTATGTTAGTTCCCTAAGGCTGCTATAGTAAAGTATCACACACTGGTTGGCCTCAGACAATAGAAATTTACACTCACAGTTCTGGAGCCTAGGTGCCCCAAACCAAGGGGTCAGCAAAGCCATGTTCCTTCTGAAAAAGATCAATTTCTGTCCTTTCTCCTTCCTGTAGTAGCCTCAGATGTTCCTTTGCTTGCAGACAGCCACCTTCTCCCTGTGTGTTTCATATCACCTTTCCTCTGTGTGTGTTTTTCTGCATCCACATTCCCCTTTGGATCAGAACAGGAGTCATACTGGACCAGGACCCACTCTCATGACCTCATCTTCACTTGATTACTTCCCCAAAGACCTTGCCTCTGAGTAAGGTTATTCAAAGGTACTGTGGGTTATAACTTCAACGTATCTTTTCAGAGAGGCAAAATTCAATCCAGAACACTCACCAGCCGTCTCACCTCCCTAAAGTTCATTATCACAGAAGGTCATCTATCTTGTTTTATACAAACCTTTCACATATTGAGCCAAAAATCTGTTATTCAGTAGCTTCATCCACAGAACACAAGGAGAGGAAGAGAGAGTGCATGTTTTAGTAACAGAGGATCAGAATGCAACCCTGATTGACTTTAATATGACCTTGGAAAGTACCTTTACATCTCTCTGAGCCTCTTTTTCCTTACCTTTAAATCGGGGTAACATAAGAATGTTGTGAAGCTGTAACAAGATAATGTGTGTGAAGACTGCTTTGGAACGAGTGATATGAATGCTCCATTGTGAGTTTCTTAAAAACGCCTGTGCAGAGCGGTGCTGGCAAAGATGTGAGGCCAGTCTGCCTGGATGACAGCCCAGCTCTGCTGCTTCCTAGATGTATGACCTTGGGAGTGACTGCCCCTCTCCACGCCTCGGCTTCACCCCATAAAATGGGAACGTTAACAGTACCTCTTTTAAGAGCTTCAAGAGAAGATTAAATGAGAGTGATCTTCAGAAGCACTTAGAAAATGCCTGCTACATGATACACATGGTATTATATAAGCCTTTGCTATTTTTACCAAGGGCAGGGCCACAGCTTCATGTCCCGTGTGCAATTCCATCTCAGTTTCTTGCATAAAGCAGATGTACTGTAACCAACTGTCAGATGAATAAAGGTATGGAGACACCCACTAAGCCCTCTTCCCCACCATGTGACTCTGCTCAATTTCTCCTCCAGCTACTACTGTCCCCAGTGTCCATGCAGTGGGGAAGGGCATGTGCCCTGCATCTTCCCAGGTTAGTTTTTCTAGACAAACGCAGCCTCCCTCTGCTGTAATTCAGGTCTGCAGGTCATTCCCGAGCCACCAGATGACCCAAACCAACCTAGGAGAAACATTCTTTTCCTTTGTGACTCCACATGAATACACTGTTAAAAAGATACTCTGGTTTCTCATTTTATTCTGGTGCTTAACCCAGTCTGCCTTCTTTTCCCCCCATGTCTTTCCCAGTCTTCCGCTCTTTCCTGCCCAACCTTTTCCCCGCAACTTCCTGGAAGCATTCCCATCTCTGACACCAGCTTTATCAGGAGTGCATCCATCATCTGGCTGTGCTATTCAAAATAGTTTGCCATAAGTACCTCCCAGGTGGGCAGCATCCAATCAGAATGCACAGGAGCCAGGTCAGAGAGGCCCCAGGGAAGAAGGTGTGTGTGGTGGAGGGGCGGTGGGGGTGGGGGGGTCACATTTTAACTCTTTAATAGCTGGGATCCAGGAGTGTAGGTGCTGGGATCTAGGAGAGACACTGGAGCGCCCTGAGAGGTGGGGAAACAATTGACATGACACCAGCTTGGGACAGCAGCTATTTGCTACCTGAGGCAGAAATCTTTTCAGTATTTTAATAAATGGCACAGGAGACTCCTTCCAGATGTCACTCTTTAAGGCCAACTATCTGTCCTGTCTGAACGCCAAGAAGCTGTCTGTGTAGGCAGGTGATTTATCAGCAGGTATTTCAGATCAGAATGAAAAAGGCTGCAGGAGCACAGAGGGTAACAAGGTCCTGTGCCTTCTTATGGATACCACTTACTTAGCAACTGACCAGCTTCTGGAATTGCTAATGCCTGATGATGATAAAAATAGCACCCAGTGGTTTTGGTTTTTGTTTTTGTTTTGTTTGTTTGGTGAGCATTTACTTTGTTTACAAGGCTTTAGAAATTTAGCCCCATCATGGTTGTAAATTACCCAGGTTGCTTTAGTTCTCCAAACAGCCACCTCTCCCTTGCCCCGCCCTGACTAGATAATCTGGTAACTGTCTTAGTTTAAATGTTAACTGTCCGTCCCTCTGGAGCCATCCGTGAACCCAAAACTAGGGAGAGAGCCCCCTAGTTTGTGTTCACACAGCACCTTGTATTGCCTCATCAATCCGCTTGGCACAGGGAAGGATTCAGTCTGTACTTACGGGAAGAGGGAAGGAAAATCCCCGGGTCACCTGCATTGAGCGCCCCCTGTATGAGGGTCCCTGTGCATTTAGAAGAGAAGTACAAAAACAGAGAGGCCTGCCCTCCCCGACAGGCAAAATCCTAGGGCTGTGACATGAATACTGCACGGGGCTTCTAGCTCATCCACAGCACTACGCAGTTATGAACATGGTGTCAGAAAATTCTAGACACTATAAAGTTAAACAGCCAGCAGACCGATTTCTTGTTAGGTTGCTATGTTATCACAGTCTGCACTAACGGACGTCCCTCTGTGACTCAGATGACATTTATATTCCAGTTAAGGAAAATAATTTTCAAATGAAGCGTCTGGTGCCCAGAAATTTGTTTCCTTGAATCTCTAGAGAAGCAAGAGGCTATTTCGGGTTTCATCAATTTCTCTTAACTGGCACATTTTCAATTCTAACATATAAAATTAAGAGAATGCATGATCTTTACCAGTAAAGCTGGGCCTTGGCCCCTTTGGCGAACACATCAACAGTCATGCCCTATCTATCGCAAAGCACAGTACTAGGAGAAGCTGGTACCAGAGAAACTGTCCAGGCAGCCAAAACCCACTTAAAGGGGCAGGTGGAATGAGGGGCTGAATTGATAAACTATAAGCAATAGATCTTCTTTACCTTTTCTCTCCATTTATTCATTTTATGTTTTATTTATTTAAAACAATCACAAAATTAATGGCATCTGCCAAAGTCAATAGTGCCTGAAGGACTAGTGCAGTAGCATTGGCATAATAATGAATGAGTACCAAATCTATTGTAAAGCACCTGTGATAGCCTTAAGGTTTTCCCAGCCCTCTAGTGATAACCAGCTACCCTAAATGCAAATCCAGAGATAAGGAGATAAGGCATTTGCAGCTTGGCTAAGAAAGGTGAAAATACTAATCCTGAGGGGATGGGGTGGAGGGGAAGAGCTCTGCGCAGCCTCTCCAAAGTGAAGGCAAGGCAGGGCCGTGATCCACTGCTGCTTGTATGGTTTTCTGGGAAGGCATCTGCTTGTGGAAATTTGAGTCCCATTTTCCCATAGCCTCTCCTAAACTTGTAATTGTGCCACAGTTGATGGTGGTAAAATCGAAGGGGGTGACGACTGCCTTCCAGCATTTGCAATTTCATCTCTTTACCCATCAGGCCACACTGCCAAATCTTCCCTAAAATTTTCTACAGATTTCCTCTATATCACAGAGGCACCAGAGAAAGAACTTATCCCAGAAAAGAGATTATAAGTATTCCATTTTTGTCTCTCTTAATCAGTACAACATTTTATGCTATTTATCAAGAAATTATTGCCTATATAGTCTATAAAAGATGAGTTACAATATAAATTGAACCAAATAATAAACAGATAGGGCCTATTTTAGATTCATGCATAATGTGAAAGACATGGGCAATCATTCACTTTGATGGAAGTTCTGGTTATCATTTGCTTATAATGATTCCCCAAACCAGCAGATTAGAAAGGTCTAATCCCAGTGTCTTTCTGTGGTTGTATTTTATTTGCTATTTTATTTAAAACTGGTAATACAAGGAACTCATGTGGTTCAATTAGTTTACTTAAGTTTCGGAAAACTCTAAGAGCCTAATCTGTCAGTTGCTTAGAGTAGACTGTTTTGGTTCTATAGATAATGTTATAAATTAAATAGCGTTTTATTCCTGACACTTTAACTTGCCTATGTCCTTCTGGAAAGGTACTGGAGGAAGAGGAGGCAGTTCAAGCCAAACATTAACTTCAGCCTTGGCCTATTTGACTTCAACCCAGCAAAATGAAGAACCCATAAACGTCAGCTACTTAAATCATAACCTATCCCTCCCCAGCCACAACTTTCGAAAACCTTAAGAGCTTTCGAAACTATGAGGAAACTGAGGCTGTGTACATCTAATGCACCTACATAGTGGCATCATTTAGAAAAACTGGCTTTATTTTCTTGGCTCAGGGACAAACACAGTGGTCTGCTTGCTGGAAATTCTCGCTGCTGAACTGTGTACACTGTTGGTACTTAATAAATTCTCCTAGACCTAATTGATTTTGACTTAATTTGCCATTGCTACTAATGCTTCTCCTGCCTGGCCACACTGACTTCTCTTAATTCTCAGAACACATGTGGACTGTGGCCAACAGACATCCCCGATGTCATTTTTTACTGTAACTGTTGGTGTACGTGGCTTTCCCCTTTTACTAGATTAGGAACATTCAAGGGAAAATAGACGTGGAAAAAGCGTACAGAGGAATTTACGTTTTCTTTAGCAACTTCTGCTGTCACTTGGGCTCTGACAGCTGGTAGAGGGAGCTGAGATGTGGGAATAGGATCACCTCCACTGTACAGGAGAGAAAATGGAGACTAAAGTTCACATACTTGCAAAAGTTCACATAACAATTTTGGGATGAAACCAGAATTAGAATTGCAAATTTTCCTACTGTGATACCTGGCTGCTTCTAACTCTATAAACTAGGCACGCTGCATTGATTAGTCCTGACAAGTCTCAGCTAGGAGATATCAAAAAAAAAAAAAAAGAAAGGAAGAAAAGAAAAAAGAAAAGAAAGAAAAGAAAAGAAAAGAGAAAAGAACCACATCTGAGGCTCTTTGATAGAGAAATGGCCAAAGTTGGCACTAGGCATGAGAACCAGAATAACAAAAGGGGTAGAAGAGCTTGGTAGACAGGCCAGACAGATGCACAGTAATTAAAAAAAATAGATAGGAAGAAAGAGAGAAAAGAAAAGAAAAGGAAAAAGGAAAAGAAAAAGAAAAAACAAGCTGAACAAGTATTAGGGAGTTTCTTAAATATCCTGTACTCTTACCCACTATGCAAAGAAAGGGTTAATGGGAATAATACTAAAGTTCAGAGTGCCTACTATGTGCCAGTAACTGTTCAAATGCTGTATATGAAATAACTCAGACACACAAACCTAAACATCCCATGCTTTCTCTTATTTGAGAAACCCAAAATACAAATAAAGAGCAAGATAAAAGATGGATTATAGAAAAGGGGGAGATCAATCTTTTGAAAAAGGCAAGCGCAGGAAGAGATGGAGTGGGGAAGGATGGGAAAGAATTAAGATGTGTTATGTACATGTACCAACTTCCATGGGGAATCACTGTGTACCGCAAACACGTATTAATAAGAAAATAAAATCCTAAAAATAAACATCTGTGAGGTGGGACCTATAGTTGTTCACGTGTTACAGATGGAGACCACAAGGCTGCACTTGCCTGAGACCCCACAGCAACAAGAGCAGAGCTGGGCTTCCAGTTGGGTTCCGAGTCTGTTCCCTTTCCCTGGAGTTTAAACTGCTTCTCCAGGAGACGTTCCCGGGCAGAACAGGCTCTGGGAATGTGACTGTAAGACAAGAGCGTCCCTCCTGACCTTGGGGTCTCAGGAGGCCTCCCATGTGCTGGATGTGAGGAATCTGAGCTCTTCCATGGCTTTTCGGTGACCAGTGCTGAAGTCAAGTGGGCTCTAGCACTCGAAGTGTCCCCAAAGGCTACTGTGGAGCACATATCATGTGCCCTTGAAACCCGTTAAACAGTTTGGCCTGCTCACTCAAAAACATCACCTGCCGAAAGCAGCGGGTAGCTGAGACAGAGCTGGGACAGCTCCAAAAGGCAGTCCTTCCCTGGAATCATTCTCCCCAAAGGGGCCTTTTCAGGGTCTGCTGGCCAACGACGCAGCCATGCAAAGACAGTTAAAGCTCTCCCCAAGTAATATGGTACATACGGCAGGGGCTTATTAACTGTTAAATTTGTAGATCCTATGACATCCATTGCTTTTCCCATGGAAAACTAATGAGATATGGTTGTCTGTTCACTATTCCTATGGGGAAACGCTCCTATTGTTAAAGGGAGGTTCTCTAACGATCTTCTAATTAATCTGTTTTGCTTCCATATTTTAATTGACTTTTTCAATTAGGAGCACACTGGAAAAAGATTCTAAAAATTACTTGCTTAAAAATAAGCAATTAGAAAATCTCATTTCCCTATTATGTTTTTTCTTTCTCATTCCAACCTGATTCTGAAGTCTTTTCTTAGCCAAAGCTGTATTTTTTCATCCCGTGCCATGTAATTTAATGGCCATGTAATTCTCATAGCTCCGATCTGTTGTCTGCCAAGTACATATTACAGTTCTTTAGCATCTTTCTTCATCCTATTGAGAACCAACACGGGTATTCTGTATTGGAGTCCTTCATGGTTGCTTATTTTAATAAATTCGGTTCAGCTTGGCATTCTCACTTGATTCTAACTATCATCTCTAATCAAAATATTCCTGGAGAAGAGATTACTTTGAGATGTAGAATAAACTGCAACACTCCAATGTACACTGTCAGAATTCTGTTATTATTTTAAGTCAAGTGGTCTCCAAATATGGCAAGCTATAATGAAATTAGAAATGTAAAATCTAATAATCAAGGAAAGGTTTAAATGGACTACAATGCATAAATCTGATGGTGTTCATCTTCTACTTAAAATCTCTCAGAAGCAATGAAGTTCATACCCCTTAAAGGGGCTCTGAAGTCCTTGCTGTCTGGTCGCAGCCCACCACTTTCCGCCTTGTCTCTTATTGCCCCTTCTCCTCCTCCTCCCACCTCCTCTGCACTCCGGCCTGAAAAACTGCTTTCAAGTTCCCAGATGAAACCTTCCCCCAACACATACTCCTCCATGGAGGATTCTCAGTTTTCATTCCCCCCCAACATACACACAAACACATACATGTGCACACACAACACATGCAATGTGCACAGCACAGATACCACACACAACAGTTATACAGCGTGCACAACACTTATACCACACACAATACGCACCGTATACCTACAATGAACATGCACAACATAAACAACACATACAACATATACCAAAACACACAAAACATACCACACAAAATGCCTACCCACACACAACGCATGAACCATATACGCACAATATAGGTGACAGAATTCACAATAAACACAACACATGCCATATACAATATACCCACCATATCCATACCATATACCTGTATAACACACACAGCACAACACATATACCACATACAATATATGCACAAAATATGTACACAATATGTGTGCAGGATACACAACACACGCCACACAATCCACACACTATAAACGCAGTGTAGGTACACAGAAACACATACACACTTTGGCCACTGCACCATTTGTGCCTAGTTCCTCCTCCGCATCCTTTAGGTCTCTGTTTAAACATCACCTCGCGAGACACCTTCCCTAATGCAGCTGTCTCAGGTCTGACTTCTCCCACTCCTGTCCCCTTCTAGAACGCATTTTATAGCTTGGTAGTTAGACACTGATCTGTGGCTGAATTTGGTTAACATCTTCATCCCTCTTCTGCAAGCTGGTCTTTTTTCTCTCTCTCTTTCTCTCTCCTTGGTTAATGAATACTGAACACAATGCCTTCCATATAGTAGGACCTCAAGAAATCACTGTTGAATAAATGAACAAATGAGATCCTAGCCTAGAATTATACAACCTCCTACTGCTTCTACACCTGGCCTGTCGTACTCACAGTGAACAAAGTCCTGAAGGGCTTATGTGGCCCATGAGCTGCACCCTCCAAATTAGTTCTTGGCGTGCACCTTCTCACTGTGACTGCAGCTCCCACAAGACTCGCCAGCAGCACTGACTTGGTGCTCCGCCTCCATCCAGAGGCTGAGCAGCCCTTGCCCCCCACTCTCCCAGGCTGGTCCCCGTTGCTTCCTTTATCTCTTGGGAAGCAATATCTCACCAAGAAGTACAAGGTGGAGAGGAGAGCGTTAAAATTAAACAAAACCTAGCAGCCACAAGGAAGATTTTTCCAAGACATTTTTGTCTTTATTTCTTGGACTAAACACAGGAGCTACTGTTTATGACACTTCTGTTTTGTATCACAATGATGTACAAGCATGCTTCACATTTCTGATGCCGCCTTCTCCGTTCGGTTGTGACAACTCGCTTTGATAATCAACAATTTCTGTGCAATGATGCGCAGCCTGAAAAATCTTATGCCTTAACAAAAACCTCCGTACCAGTTGTTTACTGTGTCAGAGAGCTCATGTTTTGACAGTAGCTTTTCCTTTAGGATTTTAGAATCCTTTAGGATCCCTTAACACAAATTCTGATTTCTAGAGTCTCCCAGCACTTGCATGCGTCAGACACCCTTAGACCGTGGACCAAAATTCTTCAAAATATGAATGCCAGATGCAACCAGGGCTCAGGGCTTTCTTTAAATATGGGTACTTGAAAAAATATCATGTAGAACTGAAAATAGCTTTAAACATAAAATATTTGAATAAACGTAACTAAGTAGACTTTCTCATGCTTTGATAGGAAATTTTATTCTGTATGGAAAACTCAAAGAGACAACTGAAATATTACTAAGTGCATGATCCTATACTTACTGGAAACAAAATATCACACAATTATTTTTTCTTTCTTTGACATTAATAACAACATTTACTCAATACTTACTATCTGCCAGGCATTTCTCTAAACCTCATGCGTTAACTCACTTAATTGCACAACAGCTCTTGGAGGAAGACACAATAATTATTTGCATTGTACAAAGAAAAAAAATCTGGTAATCACTCCAAGTCATATAGCTAGGAATGGCAAAGGCAAGCTGTTAGCCCAGAATTTGTGAGCTTTGCTATTCCTGTGTCCTACTACTGATAGATAAACCAGGTAAATATTTTTTTTCATTCCCAAGTCCAGATAGACAACAATTAAAATTTTGTTATGCATTCTATTATTCTGTGAAAGATAATGCTAGATTTTTATTTTCCCTAGATCTTTACCATTGCTAGTAAATAATTTGGTATCATGGCAAAATTAAGGAAAGTAGACTTGGATTTAAAGTAATTGCTCTACCATTTCCCAGATATGACCTTGAGTCACTACCTTATAATTCTGATCCCATCTGCCTTTTGGGGAAGCAGAGATCCTTACTGCTGTTGTAAGGAGAAAATGAGATAACCATATATAAACTGACTGGCACATAGGTGATCGATAGCTTTCTTTATTCCAGTGTAAGAAGACATTAGGAAATTACATTATTGTCATGAAAAGGAAGATTCCATCAATAAATTATGAATTCAGTGTTGTGAACCATATGCTCTTAGCCAAAAATAGTTATTGTTTTCTAAGAGTCACAGTTGTTTAAAGGGATAACACTACTGATTTAAAAAACTACTTTTATCCAATCAAATTGCAATTCATATGTGCAATTACAAAACATTACATTAAAAGACTGATGATCAAATTAACAGTCAAATGAGTGAACACAATTTAGCCTGCCTGTGGAAAGGTGGACATTTCACTGATTCCACCCTTTTTCTATGGAATCTTGTTTCTCAACCCCCTCTCTTAAAGCTATCTGCATATCGTATACACAGACCCACAGGTGCACCTTGTATATACCAATCTCCCTAGGTGTCCGCGGCCAAGTAGTATTTGTGGCCAAAGAGAGTATAAACTGAGGCACCAGAGAAAAGCTGAGGTGAGTTAACCTCCATCTAAGGAACACCGTTCTGTTAATTGTGCCGTACTCAGCTGACAGGCAGTAGCTGTGTTTTGTATCCTGTGAGCACCCCCATCACCAATGACAGAATTGCTCTTCGGATCGGACATGAAGGCAGCCAGCTCAGAGACTGGTCACGCTGTGGTCCCAGAGAGTTAACTTTAACAACCTGAAAGACTCAGACCTTTCATTGTCCAGGGAGGGAAAAAAGAGAAGTAAAGTAAGAGATGCTTGAAGCAAGTTGACAGGGCTAGAGAGACCATGGGAAGTCACAGAGCAGTGAGAACAGATAGGATTTAAAAAATAATAATTGAGCAGTCTTATACAGAGAAAGATGGAGCAAGAAATAGCTCTTCTTGGGTGCTTTGAGATGAGTTTCAAGAAGCAGTTCCAGTTCACATCTATCTTTACAGTGGACTGTCCAGTACATGCCCTAGGGCATCTGTTTGTATATAGGAAGATGATCAGAAACATCTGCCTTATGAACCTGAGGAGACTCACTGGCATTGCCCATTGCTCTAGACTCTTATTAGACATCCTGTTCCTTCTCATGTCCCCAGTCCTCACCTTGTTATCCTGTGCAAGAGGGTAACATAACTGTTAATGCTACTGAGACCCGACCCTTAGGACAAGGGCTGACGGCACAGACCACAGGGCTGTGCACAAGGTGCGTGCGTCCCCCCTCAGTGGCAGTGAGGGGCCAGTCACACACCGCAGAGGAAGCTTGAGCTGCTAGAGGTGCAGCTGAAATTAGTGGGAAGCAGAGCGAGAACTCCAGATGTTTAGCGTTAGGGTGGCTGTAAACAAGCGTTCCCTCAGATCTGCCAAGCTTGCTTTCAAAATTATTTTTATATCTGGTAAACAAACCCGTATCCTCTTTTCCTGGCTGCAGATAGACTGATTCTTTAGGGGATAATAATGCTCAAACTGCTCAACACACTTTGCTGCTCTTTCTCCAGCAGTTGCATAACTCACACATTAGCATGATTCTCACAGTTGGTAGTTCTGAAAACTTGGGGACAAAGCATAAACACCACCATATGCAGTAACTCATCCAAACCGGTTACATGCACACCTGGCTCTGAGGGTTTTTATTATTTTCTGTTTTGCCATCTTCAGTGTCCACATGTGCCTGTAGTCATAAACATTCCTCACTATATCATGTCATGCCATTAAATTCGATACTCTTGTCATGGGGTAGGGTAGGGATAGGAGGTCACTGCCTTCAGCAGCAAAGTAATGTGTCCCAAGGGAGTTACCTGGATTCATGCCTGAGATCCTCACCTGCACCCATACCACTGAGAAAGGTCAGCTCCTGTGTCCCCACTGCCGCTGCATCAACAAGCTGAAATGCAGACACCCTCAGCCAGTCTGGACACACACTGAATGCTCTTACACCTGTCTCTGCTGCACGACTGTGTCTCATAATTATTCCTGCTTGCATGTACGAGCTAGTGGACAGCAGGTTCAAAGGCTGTCTGATGCATCACAGTAAATGTGCCCTTCTGATCACCTTGCATCCTGTCTATGAAAACATTCTTTTTCTTTACTCTCA